>JAQIXN010000856.1:0-26910 GCA_034698145.1 Proisotoma minuta
TATTATTCATATCCCCAGGGGGAAAACCCCCAATTTCTAGGGAAAAGGCATTTGCCGAACATTAATCATACAAGCCAATATCTGCAAATTCCGTCTATGTGTGGCACTTTGGGAGTTTTCCCCACATCTCAGCCTGTCTCATACTATCAACTACTCAACGATCGAAAACAGTTTTACTTTTCTGTCTCTAACCAAGTTCAACTAACAAGAAAAGTATTTCGGGATTCCAGGACAGCAAAATGCAATTAGACCGATTCGGAGGAAATAACAAAGTTTTCACCGTTCCCAACTTCCTGCTCTACATCCCTTGGCCCATCACCTAAATGCAAAATTACGAGAGCAATGCGAGGTGCGCGAGGTTCTTAACGTTTTATCATGAACGTTAAATTAATTGCATGTAATACCATTAGAATAAATAAATAGATAGACTTTAATGAGGTGTGGGCTCTTCCGGCCCCAGACTTCCAAAATACAATAATGAGAGAAACTTTTGCAGCTTTAATTTGCAGATATTGCCGCAACTTTTAGTTTTAATTTAATTACACTACTACTACAATAAATTGTTCTTAAAATGATATGCAAGTAAGTGGAAAGTAAAAAACCTTATTCGATAAAGTTATTTTGCATAAGTATATATAAATGCAACTTTTGTAGCTTATGTCGGATAACTTTTATGAGGGAGTTGTGCAACGGATGTTCATAAATAAAGAAATATCTTTGCAATCTTTTTAAGATTTGGCCAATAATCCATAAATTTTTCAGCAGGAAGTTCCTTGGCATTTTGCAAATTGAGGCATTGTAATATTTTATATAGTTGTTTCAGTTCAGAGGATTGTTGTGGTTTTAAAAAGTATTTAAACAATGTTAAAATTTGCTCCCTCTCTTTGTGTGGCAAAGTTATAAATTTATACTTATCAACTGCTTACTTATTCATTGAAGGTGATTTATTAATAATAATAATCCTTAAACTTGGCTAGAGAAATATAGGTCAAATATAGAGATATTTTATAGAGGTTTCCTTTAACAAATTCAAACATTAGTTGGTCAAGATAATGAAAATTGCTTTCATTATGAAAAGCTAAACTCTTAATACGCCCACTAACCTTTGCAATATCTGAGGGGAAATTCCAAGCTTCGTTTTATCTCTCTAATATCTTCATAATTTAAAGTGCACAGGGTACGATATAATCAAAATTGATTGCCTCATAAAGTGTGGTATTTAAGAAGCAAATCCTAACGACCGCAAATCTTTGGATTTTCACTTGAGAAACTAAGACACATGAATATGGAAATACCATTGAACTATGCTCAAATGGTTTCTTATGGGGTAAAAGTTAATGTATCCTCAAGTAAGTAGTGTTGGAGTTGTTTGAGATGAGCAAAAGCAGATTACATTTGAAGTTGATACAGTGATAGATACACTTACTTATACTTTATTTTGAATGGGCTCAAAAGACTTTGAATTGCCCATTGAGCCTTTGACTAACCTCTTTGGCTAAGTAACCACATATTTTGATTTTCTCCTTCTATACTTTTCTCAGCTTTAGATTGAGGCCACAATTTGGGCGATATTTAATCCAATGAATGAGAAGTTGAGCAATTCAATGTCAACTTTGTGCCAAAAATGGAAACTTTAAATATAGGAGAAAATGTTCTGTACACGTATTCGCCTGGGGAATAAAAAAGTTTTCCTTTCCTCTCATATACATAAATGAGCAACTTTCATCTCATACAAAAATTTATTATCGACGCAAACTGCAACACTTTGCAAATTTATATGCGTCATTTTCCTTATTAATTTACCACTTTAACTTTTAGAAAAATTTGCCTCAAACTCTCAAATACACTATAATAAGTTCTTCAGTCAATTTTTTGACTAAAAAACAAAAACTATATATATTGCAGAATAATATATTACGAAGGTGCTTAATTTGATATGTTCGTAACAGCAGTCGTCATCTTCATCCATACTTTTCTCTGATGAAATGATCCAACATTAAACTTATGGGATATAGAGACATAGAGTAAGTGAAACATGTGAATGGAGCAGTTAGCAGAGCGTGACCGCAACCTTTTTCTCTAGAATTTGTTTTTCGTAGTGATATGGTGATATGGTGTTAGTGGTAGACTAATATGTATGTAGTAGTATGTACCCCTTTCACTTCTTTTTTTCAAACGCTACAACATACACATAATACAGCCATAGGCTAAATGTTGTACTTATGACAGAAAAGAAATTTCCAAGTCTACATCCAAATGGCTGTACTTGTAGGTACTTACAAGGGCGGAGAAAGTCGCCATTAGAGCAGTGGTACTTGTAAAAGTTTATATTTATTATTGCATGAATGTATAGGTATGTACATATACGTATGTCAGAAAACAGTCATGACATAAACTCTCAATCCGCAATTGTATTCTATTAAACTTGAGACTTTGACAACTATTAGACACCGTAAAATCTTCTCAGTTTCTCCTGTCGTAAATAAACACTCTCGATTGTGCTGTGTTATGCATATTCAGAAATTGGAATTTGACATCTTTATGAAGGGCTTAGGTTATCAAGAGTTGGGAACTCATTCTAGAAAATATATAAACAGAATAGTCGTAAATGCAACAAAATGGCTAGGGAGCAGAAAACTCAGGAATACTTTCTCTTACTGAGGAGTGACTGAGTGTTACTGTCATGGCAGTAAAACATGCAAAAAGTTTGCCAAAAACTTTGATCATTTTCCATCCGAGAAAGTGTTCCGTTAGGACAGCGGTTTCGGAAGAAATGTTGACGCAAACAAACCAACGCTGGGTGTATGGAAATGACAAAGTTTACTTGCTAAAATAAATGTGCCATAAAATTGTTTAACTACTTGACCGTATATTCAGTAAGTATAAATGTATTTGTGAATTATAAGCAACTATTTTAATAAGTTCTTAACCTAATGATTCATTTCTTTTAACAGCCTATAACTTTTCACTTTCACCAAACCAGTAAATCTTGCCTGCTGACTGAAATAATGATTGTATTGCCCATAAGCCCATACTCGTTTATCACAAAAGTGATATGTAATGTTCATTTCAGTATCAATTTCCAGGTACGGTGTAAAATTCTTTGTTAGCTTGGCTATCGAATTACGGCATGCATAAAGTGCTTGAAGGTGTACTTTTTAGAAGGTTCGGGCATCTTTATGCAGAATGAGTATGGAAAATTTACGACCCGAGACGTTTTATTGATATTGCTTACTACAATAGTGCCAAGGAAGGAGAATGTGAAGAAATACATTCGCTCATATATTTGGTAGCTGAGGTGGTAGCATATTATGTTGTAGGTAGCCAACAGCAGAAAATGCAGATGGACATAAATCCCACTTTCACCCGCCTCCTCTACTCCCATTTATGCATGTAATGGAAAATCTAATGTGAGTTGTAAAATGTAGACAGTTAGTTGTGGATGAGATTGGCAATTTCATGTTCTACTTTTCCAACTAATAGTTGAGATTGGCACTGAAGAAAATTTACACAAGAAATTGTCCAAAATTCTTCGATAAATTCTGGTTAACAGCAATACTGTTAAAGTGGGGGCATAAATTACATATTATACCCATAATAATAAATGTACTTTAATGCATTTAGATTCTAAATCAGCAAAGATTTTACTTGTTACATTTTTCTTTTTTTGGGACATGCAGTAAGAAAAAAACTAAATATTTAATAGCACTACATGTGGTTTATAAAATATACTTTGTTGGGGATCTTTTCCAAAAATATAAATCACTGTTTGTCATAAATAAGCCAAAACTGAAATATACTGTCTTCTTCCACTTCTTGGTGAAACAATATATACGACCAAAGAGCATACATATGGATCAGGTTGGAAATTCGATTGAGATGGCTCACATTCCAAAGCCAACCTTCTGCCTCTGAATTTCTCTTCTTCTTTTTCTAACCAAAATTGTTCCGTTCTGCAAAACAACTTCATCTGCCTACAAATGACAACTGGAAAAGAAAGTAAATCTTATGCAAAACAAAAAGACCTAACAAAACGCAGTCCACGAGCACATCAAAATTCAACCTTCGCCTTTTGTTTTCCATTTGCTTCTTAAAGTTTTGTGTAGAAAAGTTTAAATTCCGACAACTTCCTTCATATTTGTTTGTATCCTCTTATACTCTTAACAATTTGGTCTTTGATAAAAAAACATGGCAGATAAATTGTGGCAAAACAAAAGCGTCTTATAATTTTCCTTTTCATTTCATTTCTTAAAGAATATCGAAAAGAGAAAGTTACTGGATGATTGCACAAAATGTTGGCCGAAAGCAAGAAATTATGAAGCATATATGCTGCTTCGTCCTCTTTATATATTTCTACCAAAGTCTATCAGGAAATAGTACTAGATAGCCATGGGCAGTTTTTGATCGTTCTCATATTTTAGATTTTTCCCAGAGTCTCTGAGCCGAAAAATAATAATTCTTATATTTCATAAATATACCCAGAAGACTGTTGTAACAAAATGGGACTGGCAAAACTAGAAGAAGAACCGTATAAAGTTTGGCTGGAAGCTGAATGTATGTGATATATTTTTAGGAAGGATAACCAACAAAAGAGAAAGCGGTTGACCAACGCAACACTTACTTTCTCTTTCTCTGGCTCCGTTTCTTGGTCATGTGTTGTTACATTTTATTTTATCCGCAACACAGTTTTTCATTCTTATTACTTTTCACTGTGGTAATACGGGAGACATAAAGGCTCGTTAGAGAATTGAACGCTGGCATTAAATATCATGTGAAGAACATTGAATAACGCCCTTTGTTTCATACGGAAATAAAATAAAGTGAACACGTTGTTAGCAATAAATACTCACTATTTTAGAAATATGATTACTTACGCAGTTTCACCAAACTTGGAAGCAATGCAAAATGTCCTGTTTTATCTTTCTCTTTAAGCATTAGGCTGTTCCCAACACTATTTTACGCAGCTGTCCCCTCCAATTCCAATTTACCAATTTCTCTGTTGGCACATAACTGTAGGCTTTACTATTTATCTATTTGTAACTTCCATATATATCATAAATATAACCTCATGATGTTGTAAAAGAAACAGTGGACAAAGCATTCTCTTCAATTTACACCACAAGGCATCTTTTCAGGTTTATGGCAATTTTCCCAAAATTTACAGTTCGTTCAACCAAATGGCAGTAATCGCAAATATTATAAATAAAGAGAATAAGATATAGTATATACATAGAAATCTTTTTCTTAAAGAATCATGTTAATCTTAAAATGAAATATAGGAATTTACTAAAAATATGGTTGTACAATTTGTTCGTAGTAGATTGTGTGGTCTGGCAATTTTTCAGTTTTCATAAGCATAATAATATCAAGCTACAGAAACAACAGTAATAAATGATATTAAAACAAAAGCCTGTCCTTTCAACCGAACCACGACTCAGCATGAAATAGAAATCAAGAGAAACGTTCCCATCTGCCAAACAAACCAAGGCGGTCGTATAATAGCTAAATGTTTTATGAATAATGAAAATTTTAATATTTTATTAACCAAATGACATAAAGCGTATCTTTATTGTGTTATATCTCGCTCCATTCTCTCGAACAGAGGTTATATTATTATTATTATAAAAGAGGTACGGAAAATGTTATCTTTATTGTGGGTTTCGGCTGGATTTGCCCAGTTCTTCGTAAAATGCTTCCTTAAGGTTCAAAAAGCCTCATTTCAATTTTTATGAGAGCCAACAACTCGTCCAGAATTAATTATAAATGCAATGTTTACAGCTTCTTGGGACAATTTCCGTTGTTCTAAACACAAACATACAAAAGGACAATGCCCCTGCTTTTGGTTAGGTCATAAAGTAATTGCGAAATCAGGAAATTGTTCATATATTTATTAAAGTAAAAAATGTGGCAAACAAACTTTTCATGGGAAAGAAAAAAATAGGGTTTATAAAGATAGCTTATCCTTGTGGCAAATGGTTGACGTCATTCATGGTGTAATCAAATTATTATTTGATAAACCTCCCAAAACATCCATACAGTCAGCTTTATTTGGAAATGTTCAGAAATTCATTTCATATGCGGTAGCCACGTAAAGCCGAGTAAATGATCAAAGTTTGAACTTTGCAGAAGAGAAAGCTCGCAACATGCTTGACAAGACACGCAAACCTTATCATTTGTACAACCCCCAGACATACAAACTGTGTAATCGACAACATGTAGAGAAAATAAACACATATTGCAAAAGAATGCTATCCACATGTCCCATATCGGAAAATCTAGCTGATCAATTTGGATTTTGCTTTAGTTAGTTTCTGGAGCAGAATCATGGAATGCATGACAAAGTTTTTTTGGTCATCCGCTGATTCGTTGGTATTGTATCACATCATTTCACACCCACGCGTATAGCATTGAAAGTTCTTGAGCCAAGTGAGGCCTAAAGGGAACCAACCACCAACAGACCACACGAGACTTCAACTTTTGATGCGGGGTTTAGAAAGTGGCTTTTGGTTTTGCTGATTTGAACGGTGACAGCCTATGAATTTGAAGATTGAAACTGAACCAACCAACCAACTTTTGAGTGAGAAAAAGAGATGGGAATGGACTGCCAAAATCTTTCAAAGAGAGGAAATAATATTAAATTCGATTCCTTGAGTCAGATCAGGATGTGTGAATGTGAATCCCAATGGCAATATCGTGTTACAAGCGCCATCAGTTTTTAATATCCTCGAAGGACAGTCAGTGGGTCATGAGTACATAAAATAAAATATCGGTGCAGGCACATCCTGTTATCTATGACATGACGCAGTCTTCAAGTTTTAGAGTTTTACTTCCTTGTCATCTGAGATACTTTTACACGTTTGGATCATCGCTTATGTTTATCGAGTTAAACGCTAGTGGTATAAAAAAAAGTTCTAATGCCACTTGAATGCAAAGTCAATGCCTTTATGTATTTGGTGTGAGAGTATTCAGCAAGCCATAAAATGATGGCAGCAATACAATACCAGAGCTTGGTTAGATATGTATGTACATATAGATATTATTAGAACACGACATCAAAGGGACCACGACTGAATTGATCCTATAAATTTACACACATCCATCTAGGCCACCAATATTTGACTCACTTCTGAGGAGAAAGGTTTGAATCCCTTTTGTGCGATTTTGCACTGACTGATGTTAGATATTATTTCCACGTGGAATATTATTTCTGCTACCTCAGGGTATACATAGACCAATAAGTATAGTTGACATGAATTATTGCAAAAACAAAAGAGGAAATGAAATACAATATTATGGAATAAACAATGACTTTTGTATAGAATCAAACTGGACTTGAAATGGTATAAGGGCCTATCTAATTTGATTATCCATGCCCTTTTCACATTCATTCATGCCATATATATATACTACTAAACATATAGGAATGCCAGTTTATTTTGGCTGTTTCGAGCAACCTTTATGACCTCATAAGCAATATCACCAATCTCTATAACTGAAAGCATGCTCCTTAAATTTTATCCAAGCTGGAGAAAGCAAATGCTATTGATCTCTGCGGTCGTTATATAAAGTTCCATTACAAAACAGAGCAGTACAACATCATCATGTTTTGAATTGGGAGGAAAATCAGAATTTGAGAAGTTTGAGACTAAAAAACGACCAAACATAACAATAATAATATTGGCTATATATTACCCCATAACGGTAGCAATGGAATGCCAAACCAGATCACAAATCCAAAACCTACATTTCACCCCAAGTAATTTCTTTTTTATATATAAGTATATATATATATTTTATTTCTCCGATTACCTACTTTTCCTACGTGTTTCAGGCCAGACAACTATCTATCTCACTGTTCTAAATCCCGAGATGGGATAATGCAACCGATATTTCCATAACCCATAACTCTTCTCCAAAAATATTTAATGTCATCCTTCGTCTACTCCATGAAAAATGAAATATGTGTCAACATTTCACTTCACACCTATTTATCTTTTATTCCCCAGACTTCCGCAGTGAGCAAATCCGAATCTACAACCAATGTATAGCTAACCGATTGTTGTTCAGTTGTGTGATAGCGTAAGTCCACAAAATAGGAAATAACAAAAAAACTTGTGAAATCGAAATCCAGAAAGAGAATTCCTGAATACAAACAAAAACAAACTATTGAGCCGAGAGGAAATTGGGATTTATTTAGACTCTGATCTGAAGAAATCGATCAACAGAATCAATTTGAACTCAAACCCGCATGCATAACAATTGGGTATATAAATATAAGTTTACATTTTATTCTCCAATTGATACAAGCATCTGCTTGAAAACAACGAATGATCAACCTATTGTTAAATATTCAGCTCACAATTCGAGACCATTTTTCAAAAGAAAAACCACAATACAGACATATGACATGGTCAAAATGTCAAAACCAGTTTAGTCCAACAATTTTGACTTTCCCCACAGCTAAATTGACCTTATTTGAGGGTTTTAGAATATCATCGTTGTTCTGTCTAAATATCAACCAAGTTCGCATCTTAATGTTCAACGCTGTGTAAACGAAAAGGATTAATAGGAAAGGTAAAACTGGGCCACGCAGAAGAATCCTGCTGCTACGTGAAAATAAAGCAAAGCCCAGGCATTTGACACTGCTCTGCCTGAAAATGACTACAAATGGTTGGCGTGTCCTGAGTTAATGAAAGAATATCGTCCATGAGCTGCCTTGGGGAATAACACATTTTTGTGACACAATGGCTCCACGACATCCTCATCCAAACCAAAGGGACTTGAAGACTCCTCACAGTGTTTTGTATTGGACTCCAACACTCTTCTTCCCTTAATTTTGATTCAAGTTTTTCACTATCTCACCATATCCAGGCCACCAGCCACTACAGACGAATGGGAAAAGGAGCAATCATCACTAATCAGGAAATTTGGGACAAAGTGCACTGCTCTGGATGTGCTATCATTACTTACTTTGTAGGCTATCATTATTATATTACTCGAAAGACGTCAACATGATGACAAAAGCAAAACACAAAGAAGGATGAAAGGTAAAAAAAAGGTGCACAATCAAGCCATTGAGGAAAGTGGGGAAAGCTCCCAAGACCATTCAAACAACGGAGAAAGTGGAATGACAAACGTCTCCAACATGTTTCTTCCCCATTTACTTGACATCCTTCTTCCACAAATAAATGACATTAATCAATTTCATTCCGCCCAGAAATTAACGATACACGGCTCACTTTTACAGCCTGCCTTTTTTATTTCGATGAGAAACTCTATAGTAAATTTATCTTAAATAATAATTATTATCTTATTAAGTAGTTTCATATACTTTTTATGGTTAAACTTTGGGGGAATTATATATTATTGTTTTGATCATAACAAATTGGATAAAAGAAAATTATACACAAAATATTTAGTCCAAGACCTCGAATCTTTTTTGTTGAAGAATTAGATACATAGTTAAAAGAATGACAAAGAAAACGAATGAAGCTGAAGTTTTAAGCCACAGTCAAGTCCCACAAGGGTTTGTTTTAAGTCTTGAACCGAGCAACCAGCAGCATCGTTAGCTGTGGAGAAAGTTGACTTTTCACAACTCCGCAAACTTTCACTTGGAGAAAGTAATTTGATTAAGTGTATGATGTGCAAATGAATGTGCAGCACTACCACTCCATTAAAATACCTCACCACACAAAGTGTACAAAATGTTAAAGGCCACTGCCAGCTTATTCTAATCTTGCCACACAAAGTTTGCTTTGACAAGATCCATTTTATTTTCATTAAAATTTCTCAAGCTCTCAACCTTTCAAAATAAATTTGTAACGCATCCCATCATCTAAAGTTATAATAAACTTAATGGCATAATTGGATAGCCATGTTCAACGTCTTTTACTTTCTCCCTTTTTTAATTTTTTCTCTCCCGAATATTATAATGGCCCTATAACAATGGAATAATGGATCTAATAACATTACGCAATCTTAAGTGTGTTGTTTAATGACTTTCTCCTCTCAATCAATGAGCTTAGCTCCCGCACTATTAAAGTTAAGAAAATATAATAATAAACCGTTTCTTCTATAGCCTCACTCAATACATTCAAGTTACGTGCCAATTAAAACCTTTAGAGAAGTGTTCATAAAGCTCGAGTCAGGAACTTTTTGTGTATCTACCTACCGATTTGTCTATCTAGGTATATATAATGCTAATTTTTTTTAACCAAATTTAATCTATCTTACTTACCTAGCCATTCATATCTGGATACATAAGCCCTGACTCGGTGGTGGTCATTAAGTAGTTATATAGCTAGATATGTTGGTTAAGTGGAAAAATACAACATCTCTAAATAGGAGGATAAAGACTGAGTAAATAACTTCTCTCAAATAATTAATAGTGCTATGAGCATTTATGTATCAAGACTAGAATTAAATACCTGACAAACAGTTGAGCACGCGTAATCTTTCTCCTTGTTTATGTTGAGTGTCTGTTTGTAACAACAAGAAGGATCCAATCGATAAGAGAAAGTAAATACATTTTTTGATTAATGAATTATTGAAGTGATTCATTATATAAAGGAGTAACTTGTACAATCAAATCATGCATGTCAGTTCCAACCACTTTCATTTAATCACCAAACATAAGTATAATAAGGTATGCGTGTTTTTATTTGGCACAAAAAAAAAGTAATTCATATTAAAACTGTTTTCCAAGAATTTTTGGACTGTATGTTGATTAATTTTTCATTTGATATACATATTTGTTGATATTAAATTGGAAATTGTAGATCAAAGGACTTGATTTGTAAACATGAACAACCGACATAAATGAGCAGTGATTGTAATGGAGAATTAGAAAATATTTATGCATCCGGTCCCATTCATTTCATCATTAGTGTCCCACATTACCCTTTGCTGAAATGTTGTATGAATTTATCCTTTCTCTCAACTCTTACGGATGTGAAGCTGGAAACAAGTGGCAAGCAAAAAGAGTAAATTATATAAATAGCTTTACCTGCAACAATCCTATCAGCTACTAGAATGGACAATAGAAATATCCCGAGAGTATTCATATTTCACTTTCACTTTCTCCTGTATATATATCCCTTACACAAGAAAATTGTAATTACAACAGGTAACAGTTATATTGGAGGATTTTTATTAGGTTAGGAAAAGCTTGGTATACAGTTTTTGTCTGAATGTTATAAGTGCAGTTAGTATTTTATATGTAGTTTACAACAAAAGCATAGATCTTCTTCAGGTGACACACAAGAGTTTAATGTCTTCTCTAACCCGCTTTTCTATTATTCTTCAGTCTACTTTTGTCATGCGAGACATGAAAATCCTCCGACGGTGAGCTGACTACTAAAATAGTATTCATCTTAAGTCAAGATTTAGTATTATTAAAACATTCACTTTTTATTGAATAAGTTTCCATTCAAATGTTTTGCACTAAACTTTTATAAAGTCACTTATTTTCATCTTCAGTATAATCAAAAATTAAGTTTCCAAAAATACGTTTACGTTGTCTTCTGTTTACTATTTTTTCTTTTAACTGGTAATATTGGTAAATACAACAGCAATGCAACTTTCAATTCAATCAAATGAGCAAAATTTTAATGTGAATTATACGGATAATAAGTTTTGCATTGTTTGCTCAAGTCCTTTACAATTCAAATAAAGAGAGAGAGAGAGTTTGAGATGGACGTGAAAACTGAGTCCTCTTCACGGTTGAGAAGGATTTAGTAGATTTGTTAATTCTTGCATTTATTTCAGTTTACACCGCATTGGACAGACCAACCACACTAACATACAATTTATTTGAGAGTAAGTAAGTGAATAGAAGGTATCAACTTCACTAGTTACTAATCTCCTTTCTCTATACTTCAACAACAAACTCTGACAAGGATTCGGATTTGAATACTGATTCAGTAACAATCAGTTGAATGGATACGTGAAGACTTGTGACGAGTTGTGCTCAGTGTGGTAAAATATTGAATGAAATTGAGAGATACATATATAATGGATCAAATTGGTCGGAGCAGAAATTAATTATTCTTCCAACGACTTCCAAGTGGACTGAGTACTGATTCGTTAATTAATTCCGGCTTTCAACTGATCATTCAAAGAGGCACAAAAACTGTGGCGTGATTAATCAAAGAATCTCTGCATTCAATGTGATGAGATGGGTCAATTGGCATGTAAAGCTTTTTAAGGGGACGTTGTTAGTTTGTATCCACAAATGCACGCGTGTGTTTACTTAAACCTTTTTGATCACAGTGCAAGGTCGCTGTAACACTTGACAAAACAAATGTATCTTTTAAATAGAGTAAGCAATCTATTGGATGAGTAGACACACAACTCTTTCTTTATTTTTTGATCATCAATGTTTAGAATGAAGATCCAAATCAGAAAGGGAGTTGTTGAATAAGTATCTTATCATGTTATTGACCGAGGGAACAAATAACAAGAAAATGACAATGTCGTGATGCTTTAAGGGAGAACAATAATCAGACTTCAAACAACACTTTGGGCAGTTAAGTAACATAAACCTTTGGATTTAGCTTAGCATTTATTTTGGACGCGGAGTATTATTGGACAAAAGAGACAGACATGCTGAATAAGAAGAGAGCGATGAAAGGAAACAAATAAATTGTTCTCGTCCTTCTTTCCTTTTATTGGTTTAATTCTATGCTTCACTTCACTATCTCACTTGGATGGGTTGAGATTTGAGATTCGATTGGACACAAATTTCCTAGGTCAGTTCACTTTATGTGTGATCTTATTCTGGTCCACTTCAATTTATTTGATTCGCAAATTACTTTCACTTTTGATGTATTCTTCTGTGGGAAAAGTGGGACACATTAATTAATTATTTTACTCATACTCACACAATTCAACTTTGAATGATAAAAATTTGATTTATTAATTAAATGCAGTCATGTTTATTACTAGTAGTGAGAAATTTATTTATCAACTTTATTGTTTATTTACTACTTACTTTAAATGGGTTTTCTTTCAAGATAATCCAAATCCGTTGAGACCCTTTAACTTTTGCACTGAACAGTGGTTGGATACGTTTCTTTGTTAGGAAAATTTTGTCACAAACTTTTTATAGGCAAGTGGCAATGCAATATAAAGAGAGATATTGAATGGGATGTAAAATGAGACGACAGGCTTTGAGACTGTTGAGAGAGAAAACACCTGAAACGTGGACCTATCGAAGGAGCTTTCAGTGAGCGACTGAGTCAAAGTTTAGTTGGAACCCGGGACAGCTTTTCAACCCTGAATCTCTCTCTTTCTCAAATACTCCGAAAAATGAGAGTCCAAAAAAGGCCAAAGCAATGTGTGTGTGTTTATTGGGTGAATGTTAAGTTCGTGTTTTCTTCAACCCCGTTTTTGCTACCGGGTTGTCAGTCTTTGTAATATTGAATATGAATCCCAATCCGGGTGGTAGTGACTGACTGAATGGCTGGTGAAAGCCCCCTGCTTCGCATCCAGACTGAAGCTGATATCATCCCCAATGAGGACAAATACAAAGGAACAAGGTTAAAAATACCTGCTGCTTCTAATATTTCAGAGATTTACAAAAAAAATTAAATGTAACAATTTCATAAGTTGTATTCTGATTATATATTGTATTATTTTATTTCAGCTTTTTTCGTAAGGGGTTATGTTATTGCAATATATTGTAAAAGAAAGACTTGCTTAAAAATTTTAATAAATGGGTGAATAATTGAAGACTCTAAGATTAATTATCTCAAGTTTCACACATTTGTTATCAGATATTCACCTTTTCTTACTTTATACATTGTCCTCATTATCATGAAATGAAAAGACAGCGTTAAATGAACAAATGCTGAACATCCATCAGAAGTTCACAGGGTTTCAATTTCTCATGCAGATTCAGGTTGTATAGTTAATGAAAGAAGCCTACATGCTGAGACACTTCATTAATTCAAAAAGAGACTACCTTGTTAGT
Source organism: Proisotoma minuta (assembly GCA_034698145.1). Lineage (NCBI taxonomy): Eukaryota > Metazoa > Arthropoda > Collembola > Entomobryomorpha > Isotomidae > Proisotoma > Proisotoma minuta. The sequence goes on from JAQIXN010000856.1 coordinate 13,973, forward strand.
TGTACCTTTGCCTCGTATGCATATTGCCATTTATTTCAGACATTGGAACACCAAAGGGCCACTTGATACTTGCTTCAAACCCTGGCTCATAAAAGTGGAATGTGTATGTGTGTGTATTATATCCTTGTAAATATTAATAGTCTCTTTGGAACACGAAAATTTTCATACTTAAATATGTTTTCTCCTCTTTGATGAAACCTCGGATTCTGGTAATACCTAATACAAGTATAATACCAACCACGCATACTTCAAATTTTCTACAAAGTACTTAAATTAAAGCCTACACTAATTTACATAAAATGCATAAAAATACATATTCAATTGTCGTGTAGTTGGCAAAAGTTATTTCCTGAACTTCAGTTTTAACGTCGCGTGACAAAATATGCGTATTTTAGGCTACAAATGGATTAAAGTAAGGTTACGTGAACGCTTTTTTGATTGCTTTCAAGATAAGTTCAAAATTAAACACTTATGATGTAATGGTGAGTAATCCGAGTAATCGTGATACACAGGAAATTTAAAATATTGCATAACATGTTTTGTATTAACGTTTAAAAGTTTGGTGTTTGATGAAAATTTAAAAACTCGTTATAGCAAAGTACTTTTCTTCTTGATGACATGATTTGTGGTGGTTTCTGGTGTAAGAAAGAGCGATTACAATTAATTGAGCAACGGTTGAGTTTGTCAAATAGGGAAATGCAATTTATGTTATGTTCTTTTCACACGCACAGTGTCACAACTCACAACGCTAACATAGCTCCATTTTACTAATGGGAATGAAATAATAATAGTACGTTGAGAAAGTTATTGGTTTGCTTTTACTTTCTTCACCTGTGGATAGCACTTGAATTGTAAATGTTATGCATGTATGAATGGTCAGCTTGCTCTAAGCAATTAGCGTTAAAAACTTGTGTGGGAAATGCTCAAGTAACTTTTCTTCAATTTCATGCCTTTTCCGTTAAACAAAACTGTTGTTATTTACTTGTTGTTATCTGGTCCTTGTTTTCGTTGTTATAAATTCCGAATAAACTATGCGGCTGTCATTTGGCATCCCATTAGTAGAAAGCTGAAGAGTTAATGGCAATCCAACATTGTTGTTTAATTCTCTACTGCCAAATCGATTAAGTGAACCGCGGCTGAAAATATGGACTAATTGCTTCGCGATAAAATCTTGAGAAAAGATTTAGGTTGACATTTATTTGATATACCTACGTGTTTTTAAGTAAATGAATGAATGCTATTAGGTTAATCATGTCAAATGTTTTGCCTTTTAACGGCACTGACTATGAGCCAATTAAATATATTTGTTGATTGAAATTTCACACTCTCGAGGAAAGCCAATTTAACGAATATGCAAGTCTTGTTTGCTTCTTTTATTTGTTCAATATCTTTTTAAGGCAGGTGTGGTTTTGTTTGTGGTTGGGACGACTCCAATGTATGTATTCGTCTTTCTTCACCAAGAAAAAGTAGCCTAGTTCTCTGTCTTCCATTGTTTTTTTTATAATTTTACCAAGTTTCAAGCACTTTGTAAAAACGCCAAAGGTCAATTCAAAGAAATTGAGTTTTCTTCCTACATAAGTGGATATTACATTTATATTTAAGTTACATCGAAGGATAAATAGCCTTCATTGACACGACTTTTTTAGCACAGAAAAAGTTTTTAATCCGTAAAACTTGAATGGGACACACAAATTCAAAATTTATATAAACACATAAGTAAATGGAATTTTCAGAATCTGAATAAAAATTTGTATAAAATATTTAACGAAGTGTATACGTTTTGCATTGATTTATTCAACTTACATATATCACGACCATCAAAAAATTTACATATGCTCTACATTGCTTCCAAAAATTGGGCTAGTAGCAACAAATGAAGCAAAACTATTGATGTCAATATTTTATATCTCATGTGAAGAAAAGTCCGTGAGTTGATTGACCAAACATTTTGTATTTACATTTTCATGTCCTCAACATGACTTTCTCCTTCAAAAAATTTTTTGTTCGTTACACTTGAGTGCAGAAAACAAAAAGTTAATATGAAAATGTAAACTTGGAATATAGAAAACACGGGCCAATAAATTTTGCACTGTTTAGAATAAAAGTTTAGGGAAAAGCATTTGCGTGTTTTAGAAGTTTACACATTCTCTTATGTGAATTGAATTTGGTTTTATTTTCCAACTAGTTTTGAGAATTTTATACAAGTACGTCTCAAAAGGTTTTGTGGTGCACTCTAATGTATTGGATTTATCATGTTTAAAGTCAACATACTTATTTAGTAAGATACAATAAAATGTTTAAACATATTTTGATTATGATTAAAAATAAAGTGAAATTTATAAACATTTTGAAAACAATTATTACTCATGAGGAGCTTTCATACATTTATGAAACGCTTCTCGTCAATTTATAGTAATAAATATTCCATCTCGGAACAAACTTGAAAATCTAACCTTAAGAAAAGTCCAGCCCCCAAAGTATAATAAAGAGGTGATGCAATATTTCTTTATTGTAGTGGTGGAAAATTGATAATACAACAAGATGTGCCTTCAATATCCACCCACTCGACACGTGCTGAAACGAGGAAAGAAGAAGAGGCTTGAAATACTAAACTTGATCTTTTTCATGGATTTCTAAGATAGAAATGTTAACAAAGTTTGCCAGCAATGTGAAAGAAATATTTGTTCAAAAAAAGTTGTTAGCTGCAACCTCAACATTGAACTAGAAATGAAAGAATTGTAAGTATTTAAGATGAAGTCTTGGACTGGATGAGAATTATGTGACACTATCTACTACCCCTTTATTTAGCCATTTCTTATTCAGACATTCTAAGCCAAATGTTGGGAGGATAGCCTACACTCTAATATTTATTTTTTTTACAAAGTTTGCTGTCGACTCTATTTCTTTTCACTTTAACTTTCACTTTTTTTTGTTTTATCTTGGCCATCTCGTTTGTGCGTAAAGTTTATGAAGTGAAAGCATACGCATCTGGGAATTTTAATGCTGACCATTTCTAAACCACATATCTTGTTAGTCTTAGGAAAAATAAACGTATCTAGATTAAATCAAAAGTGATTGTCTTTGTGTTTTATATATAAATTGGAGTTAAAAGAAAAATTAAGTTGGTGTTTGCGTCATTTATTCTGAGTTTTCAGAAAATTGGCATTTATTTCAGTTTAATTGAACATCTTTTGCAAGTGTGCCTATCATAGAAAACTTTGAATTCGAATTCTTATTTCTATTGTTTCATTTTTGCTGAAACATGTCTATTGTTTGCAGATGTATGATGTTTTGGTTTAAAAACTTTAACATTATGTAAAAAAAATAATGACAAATTGTAAAAGCTCATCATCCTTTTTCTGTAAAGATATGTGGGAGTCGGTTAATATCCGATGAATCATTTTTTGGCAGTGTTCAGTGAAAAAAATGATGGACATTTCACACGAGAAATATGAAAACAATAACCCAAGCAGAGCAGCATCTGTCTCTTTTGTCTTTGTATCGCAGTTATATTTCATTATACATAATTCCAAGAATGAACTCAATGCATAAGAGACTACATTTATACTTTAATGAAGTAGGGATGACATATTTGATGCCATTTCGCATTGATGTATGTAGATTGAGCTGCATGTGTATCTTTATTATTGTCTCAGGAAAAGTGAAAACTATCGTCACTCGGTATCCAGTGTCGATTGCAAATCTATGTATGCATAAAAGTAACATCTGTGCCTGACGACATTAAATGTAATTTAATTTTACAGTTGACAGTGACGAAAGCAGAAATGTATAAATATCTAGATATGTTATAAAAATTGTCTTGTATCACCCCTGAAAATGAACCTTTTCATTTCCCAAAACGTATATTTATCTGGCATCAGTCTTTAATTGATGAATTTAGAACATTCTTCGTCCGTTGCAGAGCATTTGTAGAGATTAGATGGCTGATATTGCTCATTACTCTAAAAAGGGTTAAGGTTAATGAAGGGTTCTCGCCATGACTAATGGAAAATGGATTTTCCTTTCCATTAATCATTCATTTAGCAAAAAGACTGATACTGTCACACATCTAGACGATCATCAGACTGAATTTATTACCACCTGCGGACAAGGCTATATAGGTTACTTTGTCCGAAAGTTGATAAAAATATAAGTATTTATCTTGTTCCGTAAGCACTAAATAAAATGGTATTGGAAAGCAAACAATAAGAATAAAAACACATCTCAGACAATATGCAATACATGTAACAACAGTAAAAAGAAAACGATGTTGCTCTAAAAGCTGTTTTCGCTTTGCAGACAAACATATATCATCCACATTTTGATTGAAGCAGACCGAACGAAACCAATGACAAATAGACGGTCACCCTTTCTTTATTTTTTTTACTATTGTTAACAACCAAAATAAATTCTGGATTTTGGAAAGTTGAGAATGCAACACAATACTTTTTCCGAATGAATTCTAGGTCTTAGTCTTTTATAAAATAATCCAGGAACCCAAACTGAATTGGTCTTGTTCTCCCCTCTTTCTCTAATAATGACAGATCGACTCGACTTTCTGCCTCACATTGTTGGGAGTTTCTCATGCCCTTTCACTATTATTGGCTAAAAACTACGGTAAATAAATATGGATAAGATATATAGTAGTTAGTTAGGGTGAAAAAGAGAAATTGAGAGCATCTTTATTTGTTGGTTTTTCTAATAATTCAACTAACCCTTCTTCCTTGATCTGCTTTAACATCGTATCATTGAAAAGAATGACCACGAGAGGCAAGGATCAAGCAAAATCGATGAAACTTTTGACCTCACCTTCTCCCTAAGTAAAAGATGATGTTTTTGTGGCAAAGATTTCTTTTTGATAGTAATCTAATCCTTGTATAGTAAAGATGAATTTCCTTATTCCATTGTCATTGAGATACTAGACAATTCAAAGTTAAAATTGTAAGAAACGATTGTGCCACCCTTAAAACTGATTTAAGCTTTGACTATTCATTTCTACTTTTGATGCAAAGGCCAATTTTATTTTTCAATTTCCTCAATCCTCTCAAAATGGAGTAACTGAGTAATTGAACTGGAAATGACCAACTGCCACTCTCCAACTTTTCATTCCCTCGAGTCTTTTGACTTTCGATTTGTCAATGACTAACATTTTTCCACTTTCAATTTTTATCCCAATATTGACTTAGGGCACCAAAACAAAGCAAGCATCTGATTCAATCATAAGTGGTGAAAATGAAATATACAATATAGACTAAATCGTTAATGATGTAACCTTTTGGTAGCTTAGACTTGATTTTTTATTGAATTCAAAATGTTCAAGTCAGTTTCTTAGCTGAACAAATCTGTTCTGTTTTATATATTGTACATGCTTCTTGGAAGGAAAGAATTCCTATTGCCATCTCAAAACTATGTGTTCATGTTTTATTCCATTAAGATTTATTTAATAAAGCAAGAATTTCTGCACATCATAGTCTCAGAAAGAGTATGAATAGAAATCCAATTTTGACCAAACTGCTCAAGTTGAATTAAACTCAACATGTTTCAAATCGCTGCTTTAATACTTCCTATTGGCAGATGTATCACATTTGTCCTTCAGAAATTTGAATTTCCAATATTTTTTCATCCACCCACGCTTTGGTCGTTGATCGAAAACATTTCCAACAAGCCTTTCAACCAATGATACATATGAAATTGGACACTATAATTTTTTGAGTGAAATTGCAGAGCGTGGGAGGTTTCATCTTGTTCCTTTGTAACTGAATTTTCTCAATTCAATTGGGACTTTTAGGTGTACTTTTTTGTTATTTGATTAATAGAAATTCATGCCTGCCTTAAATTAATTGTGCGTGTATCAGGTAAATAGTAAGTTTGAGTAATAAAATTTTATTACTCTCAGGTTGTCCGATGCGTCTTGCTTTCCTTCTTTTTCTCCCCTCCATACTCCTAATGGGCTAATTTAGTGCCCAGTTTCATTGCATTGACTAAACTTTGGACATTTCCTGGTTGGTTTTATTAGTAGTGTCTAACTACCACCCCATTAATAAATACAACGCAACAGACCTTTCACAAATTATAGTTTGAAACCACGCACAAAACCAAAGCTTCAACGCATTAGTTACAATGGAAATTCTCACCTACATTTTGTTAATTTTCTTGTGAAATATTTAGAATGGAATATTTTTTTGTATATTTAATGACACACAATTTAAAAATATCATTTAACATAATCACTTTAAAAAAGTGTAAAATGGGTTTAAAGATATCTCGAGCTTGAAAGCGAAAATCGATGCATTTTCAAGTGCTCTTTGTTTTGTAATAATTTGCATTTTGCACTTCAAATGAACACTTTCATTTTCCTATATCTTTTTGTGACTTCTTTTCCAATTCTGAACATATTTGTATTGATTAATTCTTTCTTTCACTCTAAGAGTGGCAATACGAGTTAAGGATTCAAAAAACATGTTTTTACACTGCATATTTTTAAAATGCACATACATAATTAAAAGGAAATTGTGGATGAAAAGGAGCGTGAAAATGTTTTATACCGTTATAATTTTGTCTTGCAGACCGTTGCTGATTTTGTAATATTTTCCATTTCTATGTGTCGCAGTCTCGCAGTGCCAATTTTATTGTAGACAGGTTACACAAATATTTGTTTTGGATATAAGCTAGCCGGACGTGTGATGTGTTACTTTCAACTGAACAATTCTAACCCTTTTCTCCCTTTCACAAAAAATTAATAAGAGGATATTGTATTTCATTTTCCTTTCTTGGTATTACAGAATGTTGTTGCACGTGTTGCAAATCGAAATGAAAAAAAAGTATTAAATGAGGTAGTAATTGATTTCGTGACCGTGACCATCCAGAGTTTGACATCAAAAGCAACCTTTGGCAATAAAAGTAATAATTTATACAAAAGAGAGAAATTTATGAATAAAGATAAATTTTAATTAAGCCAAATGAAAGCTATACTACGTTAAATCGATTTTTGTGTAGAAAAAACGTAAACAACTAAATATTGTAAAGTAAAATGTAGAAAGAGTTATATTTTTTTTAAAATGCTAATTATTTCAATTCGATTATTTATTTCCCTTTTGCTCAAACCGTGTTTAGCTGGTGGCAGAATGATGCAATTTAAATTAACCCCCAAGACTTGCTTAAATCTTCGTTTTACAATAAACTTTCACCAATTATTTCGTGCCTGCAAGCAAGGTAAAATTGGAAAGTTTCCCTCTGCTAGGAAATGTTTTCAAATTGAAGCATTCTTAAAATGTTGGTAGAGATATTTATACAGCAGTTGACCCTTTGTTCATACCCTAAACTTTGTGTTAAAGTATGCAGTCCCATTTCTCATAACTATGTAAGAATATATTGTTATTTAAGTGTATCTTCTAGTTTTATATCATGGATGGAACTAAACGAAACAGTCGGATATTTTTTATTCAGACGCTTCTATTTCTCATCGTTCACTGAGTACATATACAGTCAATAGTTATGACGAGTTTTGAGAATTTTATTTTATTAGAATCTTCATAGTTCATGGTCTCGCACAAAGACAAAGGGGTTGAGAATAAATGAAAATGATAATGGAACAGCCTTCTTGTCTTTTGACATTATTCTCCAGTATTTTGCCTCATAACGTGGTTTTATTACGTTACAATTATTATTACTGCCATTTCCAACAATTCTAACAGTCATATTTAATAGTGGCTCTGGTAGAACATATATATATATATAAGTATATATACACCGGTTTTGCTTTATTTCATTTATTGTGCTCAAATGTGGCTCAGGGTGGCCACACTCCAATTACTTTTATTCGATGCTCTAGAGAACTGCTGTTAAATAAGTATATAGTGTTGTTGAAGGTCCTTATTTAAAAAGATAAAAGCCGAACTTAAAAGCAAAAAGGGTCCCTCAACTCCACTCCGAAAATCCCAGCCAAGTCAAGTGAAACGAAACTGTCATGAAAATCAACGAAGGCTAATGCGTGTCCTCTAACTGCCTTGTTAAAATTATTCATATCTGTATTTCCAACAAAAATATATTTATTCTCCCTAAAATATCAGCATAGCACGCAATGAATAATTTCAAAGCCACTCAAAATGTGACTGCGTTGATGACTGACTGTTTTTGACAGTCTGCTTTTAACTTGGGTCACAACAAGCAGTCGTTGGTCAAAATCATTCTTTCACTAAAGTGCATGTTACGCACCAACGAAAAAGTGTAAGCATCCAATCGTAAGGACAGTTACATACTTACATACTTACATACATAATAACAATAACTAACTTTTCGATAAGTAAATTCTTGCGTTGCATCTCTGGTTTGAATAAAATCTTAAGAGGCTCAAACAAAAAGAGAATCGGCTTAGAGCATTTTCAGAAGTGTTCCATGCAGTTTTTTGAAAGTTATATGCTGAAAATATCTTGGAGAATAAAAAAATCCTTTCTCGGCTATGCAAATCTTTTATTTTGACAAACTATTTATAAGTTCCGAGCATTGGAAGAAAAATATTGAGATGTAAGACTGTTACATTAAATTTATTATTGCTTCATATTCTGGACGTTACATAATTAGTGTTATATTCAAACACGCTCATTAGTATTTTACATAGTTGTGCTTAAGGGCTATTATGAGAGGTAGATCCTTTAGACCATAGAACTATAAACTCTATAGGGGAAATAATAATGTAAAGCGTAAGAAAGAAAAGGATTATTTAATTTATGCAGGAGAGGAAATGTTAATTGGATGCTCCAGAGCAGTTCTATATTTGTCGTGGTTGATGCTCTTTTTTTGCTTATTAGAATTATCTGAGGTGGAATAACTTGAAAACATTCGCTCTTCAAACGTCTCGGTCCAGATCCCTTTACTGTCATATCCCTTCTCAAATTTCTTCTCATATTGCTCTTCCCTTGATTTTGGGGAGACGCGAGAAAAGTTGTTGGGTTCCCATTTAAGATCAAGTTTTTTGAGAAAGTCCGAGTCAAAAATGTCATCATTGCTTCTATGCACAAGTGGACTTCGGCTTCGAGCAGTTTTAAGAAAGCTATCTGTGTCAGTGTTCAATCTATCCAAACTTTCTCGAGACAAATGACGATGTTTTTCAACAACTTCTTTATGAAGCCTATCAAAGTCGTCCAACAAATTTTTAACATGTTTACTGTGGAATCGGTCGCGTTTCTCGTTCGAATGTGAATCAAAAGCCTCAATGTGGTTTCCATTTGTTCCAAATCCAGGTGAAGGACTTACGGGTGTTTGAGACCGTTCAAATTTCTCTTCACTCATTCTGCTGGTGCTTCTTCTTTCCGAAAATGAATCCTCCTGAAAATTATTTTGTCTAATGAGAGGTGGAATTTTCTTTGAACTGCTGCTCTGTGATTCTGGTGTCGGAGTGGGTGCAGGAGTTGATACGGAAGGTGGTTCTTCAATAATTGGCGAATTACTGTAATTAAATTGGTAATGTGATAATCAATCGAATCAATCATTTTTGTTTTATGCATACATACCTTGCAATTGTATCGTCATCAGTGAATGAAACGGTCCTGCTTCTTCTCCCATTTTGTAGTTGATCTACATTTTCTTTTGTTCGTTTACCGACTCCATCCCTTTCACTATTTGTCCGACTGCTTCTTTCTGAATTGTTTGGAGTTGGAGTTTCTTCGCGAATTGTTGTATTTTGATTAGCATGACCATTCTCTTCAGCAATTGGGATAATTCTTTCTTTGTGGTAATGTGTGTTGCTTTCACTCGTATGCCGATTATGGTATCCTTTGGTGAAAATTGGAATAACGTGCTCATCATGATGAACTTTGCGTTCGGTAGGGGAGTGTATTTTTCCATTTGGAGTGTTTGGCCTTGATCTTGGAGCGTGACCTCGAATAACTAAAACTCCATCTTTTGACAAATAACACTCCAAACTGTTTGCTACAACGCTTTCCGGAAGATTGTACTTTCTTGTAAACTCTCTGGACACAAACCCATCCGTATCTGCACGTTCGCTGTGCTTTCCTTCAACAATTACTGTCTTATCGTTGGCCAGTTTCACGCTTAGTTCTGATGGAGTAAAGTTGCTTACTTCAAGCATGACCTTTGAGATCGAATGGATCATAATATTAGTTATGTGAAAATTTTAAAAAGTAATGAAAACTTGATAGCATTATTCAAATTGCTAAATGTATTTTTACAATTACCTGATATATATCATCGTCATTTACTCGGTTAAGATGTGTTTTTCTAAACCACGGTTTGACATGTTCTTCTGGAACATCAGATGCAACATCTTCTTGTACTACGTGTCTCTGTCTTCGCGAAGAAGTAGTATCTACAATGTCCCAACAATCCGAGAAAAATGAATCACCAAACAAACCACTGTTTCCGCTTGTCCACCTTTTTGAAGGCATTTTGAAGTTGATTCACTATATGCTGGGAAATTCAAGCAATTTTCTCAAAGCTAAGAAAGAAGACGATGTCCTCTTGCTTTGAATGCTTTTGACAAACTAATGCCAAACATGAATCGTCACAAGCATTTGAGAATTTGCCAAATATTCTACGTATTACACCATACCAATCTGCACATCAGCTAACTACAAAGATTAAATGTACATAAAATATCATATTGCAATATTTAGCACTAACACCGGCAGTTCTTCACTAGTTCCCTCATCCGTGACTCATTTCTAAAGTTGGAAGATACACTTTTACTCAACTAAACATCATACCACCCATAGTTTTGTTAATTGTCATCATAATTACTATGAAGCGTGGCTAATGAGCGGATTGTATTCATGAGCTAATACATACAACAATTTTCGATAAATTTAATAAATAATTTTAAACTACATAAATGATGCCTAAATGTCAAAGTTTGTCACAATACAATACAGTTGCGTACCTATATATATGCATAAAAAAGTCCCCAACATATCCCACCACATGTCATTTGCTGAATACCTCATTAAAATTTTCGAATAATTGCAACCTATTTAATATATTTTTATTATAGAAGTGACTTTGTCCTCGAAATTTCCATCTATGTTGAACTTGACATGTAATATGAATTTGCGTCGTTTGAAGTAAAACACCATGTGGGATATGAATCATAACATTGTAATAAAAAATGGACGCAAAAAATGTGAAGCAGCATAAAGAGAAACAAGATTTCCTGCTCTTATTCACGTTGACAGATTGTTTGGATAACAATGCAACAATGAAACGCAGAACTGGCATTTACTCCTCCCAACCTCACCAATATAACAAGCATTACAATAAAATCACAAAGGTAAATAGGTACATGTCATTACATAATGAGATTAGGAACGGATTGGAGTGTGCCTCCAAGGTGTGAATGGAAATTTGTATCTATTTACATACGTATGTACCTATAAAGAGATGAGCTATACAAACTTGAGTAAGATCTGAAGATTCACTTCACACAACTCACTTTATTTTAAGCACATTAGTGAGACAAGCAGTGACGCCATCCGCCATCCGTTTAATCATCCACCAACGCTTTTTCCTCTGTGGAAAGCATTTAAAAATAAACAGATTCTTCAAAGGATTTCAACACTGGTAAAAATCTAGATTTAGAAATGACATAATCACTTAAATGCAACCAAGGTCAAATTTTGCAACTTCCGATAGAGCATTTAACTATTTTATTTACTAGAACATACTATAAAGTATATAAAAAGATCACCAACAGGTGAAAATTAAGTATGCAATTATTTGCCAAATCATAATAAAAATAGAGCTTATTACCACTTACAGAATAATAATTGTATGCAAACAAACTTCACCTTCATCTTCATTCTCTATTAATCTGAAGAGAATGATTAGTTTTCCAGGTGAATTGGAGCTTGAATTAATGAGGAATTTGAAAACGAATTTGCTGGAAGAATGATTGAGTGGTTGCAAATTGCTTATATTAAGTACAAAGACTATTTTCTCATTATAAAAGTTTTTAGTAGCAACTGGTAAAGTTTTGTTATGTTGCGCTTGTTTGCACTTCATTAATCAATATATACATGTTAGTGCTTGGGTTTTATTTATTCACTAGTATTTACAATAAAACTTCCAGTGTTGGAGTTTTGTTTTGCACCTAATTATGTACAATGTACATAGTAAAGTACATGTGTTTAAGCTAATGAACAACCTTGAAATTCTTTTCATGAAATTGTATTATAATTTTAAATGTTTATAAAGTACATGGTATAAACAGGCAGCTTCAGATGGGAAAGCATTAACGAATAAATTGAGGTTAATTAAATAATTACGAATAAATTATTCATAGCTGGATTCACAAACCAGGCGTAACTTTTTCCATGTCTATCAATTTTCATGTCTATGTAAAACTAGAGTGCTCAGTGATGCGAGCTACTATGTAAACCCCTTCAGTTTCGGATGGGTAAAAAGCATTTTTCGAATATTGAGATTGGATTGAATGAATGGCACTGAAATGGAAGAAATGTGAATGTCATAACGAAAATTTCAACAGCACAAATTCAATTTTTGTAATGAAACAAAATTGGCTCTTATTTATCTGCAGGGAGTTGGAGTAATACTATAATTAGAATGTTGTGAAGTGAAAATTTCTTTTAGTTGGCTACATTTTATTGTCAATCGTATTGTATTGTATTATTGTATTACATCTGTGTTTAATTGTTTATAATTTTTATTATTTGATGAGAAATAGCGAGTCTTCCAAATTCGCGAAAATCATAAATTTGATTGACATGCTTACTTTATTTTCCTTTACGATGGGTTGGAAATGGAGAAATGTGTTTGAAAAATCTGACTTTTACATGAAATGAGTTTTAGAAAAATGACACAACTCGGAACTTCCATCGTCCATCTGTCCGGTTATAAATGGATAGATTTCCATCATTCTCCATTTCGCAATTTATTCTAAAACCAGAATTGTGATATATATTTTCTAG
>JAQIXN010000857.1:0-26896 GCA_034698145.1 Proisotoma minuta
ATTGATGAGAACTGTAATAAAATCACTTATAAACGTATAAAATTGAAATGGGACATATTTTAGCTAGGTGGGACACATTTTGAGTAAAGTGGGACACATTTAACCTCAGGTGGGACGCATAATACTACAGGTGGGACATGTCTAACATCAAGTGGGACATGTCTAACATCAAGTGGGACATGTCTAACATCAAGTGGGACATGTCTAAAGTGGGTGTGGTCCAGGTGGGACACTTAAATGTCAAGGTGGGACGCTAAAAATCCCAGGTGGGACAACTAAAAATGCGTCTAATTGAACAAACAAAACTGTCTCATTTTTCCCTACTTTCTCTTTTATGAAATGCATTAAAACTAACAATATCTAATACTAAATTGATTTAAAGTTACATACAGCCGCAACAATATCTTTATTTCCTCCACCTTCAACTCTCCCCTTCCATTCAATGTCAGAGGAGAACATCTCTTTCACATTCATCTCAGAATGTGGGCAAGGAGAAAGCTTCTTGGCTCCCATTTTTTGCTTGGCATTGACTTTCTCTTTCTAACTTTTCCTATTTTCCCAACTTTTATCGTTAGTAGCATAGAATTTTGTATTGTTCGAGAATTGAAGAGTTGAAATAAGACAGATTTATAAATGCTGAGGTTAAGTGAATGAAATGAACTTTTAAAATGCATTGGGAAAAAGTAAAAAGTTTCCATCATTTATCGTGAAACTCTACGTGCAAAATGTCACGAACATGTATAAAATTTAATTTAAAATGTAATCAATCTTCAATGTTATTGCTAAATTACATTTTTCTCGTCTGCTTCCAAAAAAAAAGCAAATTCAGGAATACGATATGATTTAAATTAATATTGAGAATCATATTAGATAATTCCAAGAAGCTCCTTTTATTAGATCAGATTACAGGTCTAAATTAAGTAAGGCCGTGGGATGGCGAAAAGATTGGATGGCAAGTTGGTGGGTAAAGTTCATGGAAATATTGAGCTACTGTTACATGAAAGAGCTTGAAATAAAGCTACATGATTTCCATTATGAGAAACTCTTCTTGTATTAGAATAAAATAAATATGTACATGTCCCTTGTTAGTTGAGGCTTAAGGGTTCCGGATGTTTGGAAAGCTAATGCTATTGAACACAATGGTTATTAATGTAAAAGTAAGTAGAGAGCTCATATTTTGATCAAAGCTAACTAAATATATTAGAAAATAAGTTGTTGGGAGGCAGAGAAAGATGCAACTGGGATTGGTACCTGCGTAGATGTGTTTTTGTGAGAGAAATCCCAGAGAAAGTGGAGAAAGTAAGGATTGCATACTATAGCCTCTATCACATCAACTCTCTTCGGGCATAACTAACAACTGAGCCACCGACCACCCATCCACTGCTTTCTCTGCCTCTAGTTAGTTAGTTGGAGTCTGCTGACATATCCGACAACAAACACGTCTCCTTTCCAAACCAAAGATACTTCTGCCTCCCTTTCCTCCCTTCAGATTCACAAACTCAGGTTATAAATCAATCCCTTCCTCGACCAAGTCGGTGGGCTGGTTTTTTAAATTTTGAGATAATTTTATTCTTGAGTGTATTACTTTCTGTGTACCTGAGAGAGAAAGTTTTTTGAACAATTACAGTCGGAAGTAAAGTTATTGCAACGTCAAGACCCTGTCGCGATTAAAGTGATACATTTACGCCGTTTATAAACTGAAGAAAGTTTGTTGATAAGATAAAAGCTTGAGAAGAGAATTTTCATGTAAAACAACTTGTAGAAAAGCGACTTTGTTTTCTCTCCTGACCCGGACAAATTGACTTAGCATTTACACCTCTGTGGCACAAGAAAACAGTTGAAATTGGAATAGGTGAGTTTATAGTAAATCAACAAAGTTTGCTATTATTCTGATCTGTTGCGTGCATCATGCTTTGTTTTGATTTCTGGTATTATCTTTTTTGTTATCTTGCTAAATATATTGACAAACTATGTTTTTTTGTTATCTATAATTTTCTTATATGGTCTCTTGTTTGGGTTAGCAGGAAATGGAAGTGTGCATAATATTCTGTGAATGTTGTTGTTTCCGGTTCAGAAACTAGGACACTTTGTGTTCTCTCTCATTTTGACTGGTTTATTGCCTTGTGTTGCATTCAATTAATTAACCTTAATAGGTTGACTCGTGGATAAACTTGAGGGAAATATATTGCAGCTCAAAAAAGTCACTTGAGACACTTTTGCTTTGCTTCGTAGTTTTGGTATGATTACCTATATACCACAAAATATCTTTGCATTATTAAGGAAGCAAGAAAAGTACGCATCTTCTTTTTGTTCTGTCATTTTAATGCTTTTATCCGACGCAGTCTTCTCTTTCATCTTCAGCTAACGAGATATCACGTTTGATCTGGTTCATTCTAGCACAATATTTGCAAATCTCATACAATAAGTATTTTGCACGCTTCAACCAAGCCAAATAAACCAATGCCATTGCAGCTTTCATCTGCTCCCTTAGAAGTCACGTATGTTTGTTTCCCACTGCCTACTTTCACTAGTTTCACTACCCTTACATCTAAAATGGTTTTATAGTACATTTCAAAAGTGTTAAATATAACACTACTTACTAAGAACAGTCTTGTTTTCAAGCAACAACAGCGTAATGTACAACATCATTTACAAAATATCTACAAACATTCTCCCAATGTTTTTGCACAATCATCATTATCATACAAATATCTAATTTGGTATTCAGCGTAGTGGAGAAAGTAGGACGCAATTGGCCATTTGCTTGAGCCATGTTTTTGGCTCAACTCCACCATTCAGTAAAAGCAACCACCTTGAATTGAATTCCCTAATATTGCTTTCCCCAGCAGAGTGAGGAAATAAAGCAGGCAAGCTTTCCTTAGAGAATTGAAATCCTTACTAAGCTGAAATATTAAGGAACAAAACAAACCAAGAGTGGATTTAAGAGGAGAGTGAGAGTAAAACGGAGGTTCATTCAGCCTTAATCCTATTTCTCCCTTTCATTCACAAATATTTTGGTAGTTTATACTCAATTGTTTAAATACACACCTTTTACTGCCGTCAGAAACAGCTCTCAAAGGAATACATATTGACCTCATGCAGCAGCATAACAATAGCGTTTTGTTTACTTGTTGTTGTACATGTTTTCTACTCTACTTTTGGTCAGTGGACTGAAAGAAAGGAGTTTTCCCAATTTTTAACAAAACGTTTCATGTTTGTCAATAACATGCAGAAAATCAAAATGAGCAGTGAAAATATATACGATCGTATTAAAGGATTAAAATGCCATTACTCGAGAGAATTTGGACAGAACAACAACAGTTGTATGTTTTTTAGTTGAAATAAACTAATGGAGTCATGTTGTGAAAGTTGTATGGTAAAAAACATAAAGTGCCCCCAGCTCAATGTCATCCTGGAAGGTCATAGCCTAAGGAGCGTGGGAGGATAGAGAACAACCGCCCGCTGGTTTAATCGGTTATCGAACCGTACTTAAGTTTCATGCCCAGAAAGGGATTGAATTTGAATTTGTACACGAATAAAACACGACTCGTTTTACATGCTCCATTTATTGAAACAGTGCAAAATTGATGTCGAGTTGAAGTGGCTGGGATATTCATATGTATGTAATAGAGCACTGATCCCTTTCTCCTTTAAATATCTCAAATTCCAAAGGATCACTCCAGCAGACACCAAACTCCATTGAATCATTCATTCTTATCTCGTTCTCCTGTAGTTCAAGTTTATTTTGGTTTGCTCGTCACTCAGGGATGGCATGGCCATGTCATGGCAGGGTTATTTGGAGACACTACTCTGAAATAAAAGGCCAAAATCAAGGACAACTTTAATGAGGAAAACAGTTGGAGTTCACTTTCTCTCTATCAGCCACTGACAGGGGGTTGAAAGGAGAAAACTAATGGAAATAAATAAGTTGCAACATAAAACAGAAACTCCATTTATAAAACCTATACATAGTTTAGTTTTATTTGGAAAACTTGCAGCTTTGAACAGTTGAATACATATTTAAAGCATCTTTTTTTTTCTTTGTTATTAATTTAATGAGAAGAGGTTTGAATATTCCATCTTTGTCGGGGATCATCCTTATCACAACTTCCCTCTAAAAGAGTGGCTTCACTCCTTCAAAGTCAAAAGATAAAAAAATTGACTTGACTTGTTGAAAACTTTTATATATTATGTACTTTGTCATTGTTTAACTTACCTGGAGTTGAGAAGACATTTCTGAGAAGACAAACTTTGCAACAAAGATTTTCCGTGACTGACTGGGAAAATCTTCCATGTTTGCTCACTCACCAAGTTGAGGTCTTGGATGACTGGAGCAAGAGTCCATGAGGAATCACCTTTGCATTGTATATTTTGTTAAGAAAGGTCAAGGAATAGTTTCAAGTTGTTGTTACCATTTTGGGTAAATGTCCACTTTTGACCTTGTTCTATTCCATTGTTTGCTTGCTTACTTCCAACTTTGCCATTCCCGAAAGCCGTCAAATACTATAAATATGAAAATGAGTCAAAATATATTTGAATGAGATACTAATATATAAAACCTACAGCTCCATCGTGTTGACTTTCCAATACGTAAACTCCTCCAGACACGATTTTTGTCCTTTGGAGACGCTGAGCACAAGAAAAAGCTACAAGAGCCAAACCAATTGCAAAAATTGCCTTCATTTCTTTCAGGACTTGAACACTTTGTTATTAGGATATGAGATTGTTTTTGAGATGGCACCGGCCAACAGAACGGTCAAGTACAAACTGATCAACTGAGATATGAAATGGCACAAAGAAAATTTAATGCAAACTAATAATAAATGCATAGGTGAAGGGATCATCTATTTTTCTTGGCTGTTATTGCACAATTGCACAGTAGATATAAATATTAAATAAAAAGCTATAACTTTAAGAAGAATTAAGGCCAAGGTTGACAAAGATAACATTGCGGCATTTACAATGCACTTTTATGCATTTTACAACAACAACGAGGCCCATCACTCTTATTTTTATTGGGTGGCATTGTTAAACAATACTGATCATCATGTTTGTTGAGTACCGTTTGAAATCAAACATGAAAACTCCCGTAGATTTATTTATAAAGGATAAAGTGTTGGTTTGTCAAACACATTGGGTTGGGTTACTTTGGTTGACAATTACGCAAGAAGTTCATAAATAATGAACAAACAAACGTGACAACTGACAACTTCTCTAAACCTGTTTTTCATTCACGAACAAAATGTCAAGCAAACTTTTAAAATAACAAAATTGCACGCAAACATACACCATTGACCAATAATTTAATAAACTAGAACTAGAGCATCATTAGTTGGTATTGTTGGAAAATTATCCAAGCAATTAGCTAATGACAGGGTGTGAAGGGACATCTAATAAAAATAATTTTTGAACTAAATTAATATTTGACACATTTGCCATTTTGCAAACAATTTTATTATATGGCTGAACCCATATATCTATTAAGCAGGTTTTGCCTGTATTTCAATAAAATTTATCGCATTGTATAGTAAAATGTTGAGAGGAGCAATGGGTACTCCTCCCAAATGATAAATTTCTCAAATTTGCAAGGAAAAATTGTCACAAAATCCCTCAGTGTACGCCTCCCCTTGTCTTCCTTGGCTTGATGTATTAGTTTGGGGGTTGGCAAAAGCAATATTTTATATTTATTACGGGAATAAAGTAGAAAGTAGTCAGACTAAAAGTAGAAAATGTATGTATGCACATACATATACAAAATCTGGTTTAACCGAGGGATATCTTTGTCGTTGCATGTGCTCCACAGTTGCTGACTTTTGATTTTTTTCCTGTCTCAGTCTAGAATTTGCAATTCTCGTGAAACTTTCACGAGTTGAGAACATGGCTATTTTTCTTTCAGTTTATTTCTGTATTAAAAGAGCAAAAATCTTGTAAAAAGGCTCGAGACAACTGAGACAAGACACATCGATCGACAAAGACTGGAAAAAATGTTGACAGATTGGATAAAATGAGTGACTCGTTACTTTTCAATCATGAGGATTTTGCTTTGTAAGGATTAGATTCATCATTTCAACTTGTTCGATTCTGTTGAATGTATCATCTCCACTTTATGACGGGTCACGTTCGCAGAAACTTCCCTGCAAAATTATAGAATGAAGGGAAAAGTGAAGTAGACTGGAAAATGCTAGAACGTTTCAATCGCTTCAATAACAAATTATAATTCCATTTCCAGTCGAGAACTTTGGAGGATGTGTGACGTGATTTGCTTCCTCTCGTTCGTTGCCTGATTTTGGCTCGACTTTATTATGTTTTGTTGAGAAAATGAATAATTCATAAAGAGAAAGTCTAATTTTATAATATGCATGTAAACACCTTTCACTCAACTTATACAATTTATCCTTTTGTCTTGAAATTGCTGCAAAGGCTTTGTATTATGCTTATAAAGTTTTAGTTGAACAATAAAATTATGCTTTACATGTCTTAAGTTGATGCGACATAATTTATGTACAACTCTTTTCTAAACCATTGAACTTTCGAATGAACAGGAAAATACTTCAAACATGGATTACATTCGGGAATTTGATATCCGGCTGGAGAAAGAAATGTTTTATGCTGGAGAAGTTCTCTCAGGAACTGTTATTTTGGACACTCTTGAAAATTTCAAACTGAGAAGTAATTAAGAGTCTATTCAAAACAAAATTAGTTCACCACAACTTTCTCAAAATGCGTTTATTGTATTACAGGAATCCAAGTTTTGGTTCGAGGAAAAGCTCACACTGAATGGAAAGGTATTACTCAGCTTCAAAGTCAGACTGTGATAATTTTATAAAATTATTAAATATAATATAGTTATGGTGAGCGGTGAAAGGAGGACTGTTAAAGATGACCAGTATTTTATGGATGACCGATCAATCATTTTTGGAAAAGGTACATTTCGAGTTGAAATTTTAAACTTTTGCACTAAAAAGAAAAATTAGCACCTTACAAAATTTTAATCTACATAATAGATAAAGCGGATGGGAATGTACAAATCTTGCCAAGAGGATTGCACAAGTATCCTTTCAAGTTCCAACTTCCAGAGAGTTCTCTTCCCTGCAGCTTTGAGTCAAAAGGAGGACAAATTAGATATTACATCAAGGTATATATTTTATTATCCAGTTGTATTATCCAATCTGGAATAATCTTTCTAATCTTTTTTATTGCTCTATAAATCCATGTTTGGCCACCACATTATTAGGTGACCATTGATGTAAGTCCAAATATTCCCTATACAAATATGATGCAAAAAATTCACTAAATTATTTCCTTATTAGATCCCATACTCTTCACCACCGCAAGGGATGAAATATTTCACAATAATAGGTCCCCACATTGATTGCATGGATTATTTGGTAAAGCTACAGCAGCTTTCACTCTTTTTGGGGCATTAAGAAATGTTAATGTTAATACTTTGCAGAAGCCGATAGTGGGTAACAGGAAACGACCCCGTTTCAGTCTCTGTTGGGATCGACGTCGGGTAGCAATTTCAACACATTTAGAACGCTCTGCGTACGTTTGCGGAGAAAGTCTTCGACTGAAGGCGGAAATTGACAATCAAAGTGGAGAAAATGCTCGTCTCAAACTCCGACTTGTTCAGGTAAGAAGATCCTAGTTTAAAGTATTAGGGAATAAATTAGAGTAAAAAAAATAAGATAAAGGTCCCTGGGTATCTCAAGGGTGGGCCAAGGGCGTGCTGCATGTAAACAAATGAATCATAAACTTGGACAATATCCAACGCATATATTGCTCCCAAACCAATAACTAAACAGGATAGCCCAAATCCAAATAATATTTCCACACTTTGGTGTGAAAATGAGATGAATGTATGGAAGTATGAATGAAACATGAGAGGAAAAGCTAGAGCCAAGAAGTTACTTTGTAAGAGAGAAAGAAAGTGCTGGTGACTTTTGCATTATTTATTTGTGTATGCAGTGCAATATTTCCCACCGTACCTTTCTTTGATATTCCATCTTCTTCTTGCTTCCATAATTCAAGGACGGTCTAATAATATTTGTTGCTTTTACCTCAATTTGTAACATGAGAACTACCGTACAGTCAAACGAACTAGTTACTATATCACTTATATGTTATATTCGGAGAAGTTTGTACAGATTGGAACAACTTTTACTTCCTGTAGTTTATTGTTTAACGATTTTCTATACCACGTATATATGGAGAAAGTATAAAGCTACGTATAGCAGTGCAGTATCAGCATAAATCATTTAGCTTCTTCCTGACGTGATCCGCATGACCTAGACTTTGAGAGGAAGGTCTTTGCTAACTTTTATTTTTGGAAAACGATGCCAATTATCATAAAGAAAATTTCTCCATTTATTGTTTTTTTTACAGTACGTGGAATATTACATTGATCGAGGAGTTCTGGGAGTGTCGAAGGAGTTGTCGCACACCATTTTGGAGTACAGAGGGGCCCCCGTAAATCCTCGAACTAGGACCAAATGGGACTCTCACCAAACACTGGTTGTGCCCACGATGCCCCCAACCCTTCTTGGCGTTTGTCGCCTTATACAAATTTACTACCTTCTGAAGGTAGGTGAAAGCATTTTGTTTAGGCATTGTTATCTTCAACTGAAAAGGTTACGTGCAAAATTAAGAAAATGAGATGTGATGACGTATATCCTTATTAGAAGCAGTAAAAATAACATTTTATTGTGAGACAATTGGCTTGTTGAGGGGGAGGAAATAATATAAATTCTAACTAAGTAATATAAATTGTTGAGACATTAGACGCGTGGGATGCGAGTATTTGTGTCGCATTATACCGTATCAATTGGATGTAATGAAGAGATTACGAAAAGTCAATTCAAGTAACAACTAAATGTCAAAGTTTGCTCGGAAAACAAGTCGTGATCTGACTAAAATGACTATAAATCTAATTTACTTTTATATAAGTTGTTTTTCTCAATTTTGTTTCTATTTCTTAACCAATAGGTGAGCGTTGAATTGGAAAAATCGGGAGAAGAAGATCTTCATATGCATTTCCCCATAACCATTGCTACCGTCCCATTTCGCATTCCAAACTCTCTTAATCAACCTCTAATTCAATATGGTAATAATTGTCGTTGAATATTATTGTGTACTTATTATACTCCCACGTGGCAAAACTGAAAAATAACTGGAACAATAAAAATAAATGTTCTCTCTTGTTTTATTGCAGAGGTCGCGTCAGAAATTGCCGAAGGAGGGATGTATATAGGCCCCGAATTTCAACTTGGACAAGTTTACGATGGCTCTGTAGAAAATGGGGATTCCGTTGTTCTCTATAAACCTGTTTACGTCTCGGTTGCATCCCAAGGTACGAAATTAAGCAGAGAAAGCAATAAGAAAGTTGACCTCAGTCAGTTCGCATTGCAGTTGCTCATTAAGCCCCTTTTAAACCCACGTAATTATAATGACGCAGAGAAATTTATTAAAGCTGCCTACATCATAATTACAAAATTTGAATGGGGACATGATAAAGTTGTCCATAAATTATGACTTTATAATAATGTCTGACATTGGCCTTGGTTTTAATTGAAGGAAATGGCCTGCGCTCAGAAACTCCAACGAGTATGTACCGAAAGGCGATAGAGAAATGTGGAAGTGTGGAGGGGCAGAATGAAAACAACAATCCCCAACAAAGCGAAGCTGCAACAACAAAAGCCAGTAATTTGATTAAAGGCTCAAAGGTTTCCGATGGGAGTGGTGGGAGGACCCAAAGAAAAGCGTTAGAATCCAGTAACTCTGTGTCCTCCGAGAAGGACACCTTGCTTAAAGAGACCATCAAAGGTATATAGTGCTTAAAGGGAAAGTATTAACTAACAGATATAGATGTAAAATTTAATTCAATAGATATTTAATTATATAAAAATATTAAGGATGGAAAAAATGAATAGGATAATTTCTAATGCTATGCATCTTTGATTTGCTTTTACTTATAAATAGAGAAATTAGCGACTCTTTATTTATCAAAGATTTGATTTGTTAAACAAAAGTGTAACTGAACATTTGGGGTGCTATCTATAAATGAGTTTAAATGAGTGATATGAAACGTTATGAAATTATTCTTGTATTACAAAAAAAAACATTATTTACAAAATATGGAATATTGTTAAAATGTGTGAACGAGCTAGTCCATTACATATAGTACCTATAATTTAAGTTTTGTAATAATAAAGCTGCTAATTTGTAAAGTAACTTTTCTGTAATAAGTTATAGATACAATATTACATTAAAATACTCATAATAAAAATTAAGAATGATTGTTACCGTATAAAAGAAAGTGTCAAACAAATCCCAAGTTTCAAAAGAGTGAATAAACGTAACATATTAATCTCAAACTTCTTGTTGAAAGAGATATCATCATCCCAAGGGCATCCATACTACATAAAGGAGTCAGGTAGCTCAAATCTTTTATTCTCTTCAACAAAACTCATTGATGATAAACAGTGAAGCCGGTCACATTATGTGCAGAATATGAAATGAGAGAAACTCTCTTTTGGGGAAAGGTGAAGGTTTATCTTCTTTCCCAAAGTCTCCTTTTCCCCAACAGATATTAAAGATGTCTGTCTTAGGTCAGGTTACTTGCCCAAGTGGAATGATGTAAAGGGAAAAGTTTTATCTTTGATCACTAACCAAAGGAAGGGAATCTGGATTGTGTGGCCCACTGCTGCTAACATAGTTTTCACTTTACTTTCTCCCACTAAAACAGCGGACATAAAAAAAGTTGGGGCCCTTTCAAATTTCTGGGAAAGTAGTTGGTTCACCTAAAATGGATTAAATCAGCATCAGAGACGAGACAAAACTCAAATAAAACTTTACTCTTAAAATTCGAGTAGATGAAGAAATGTCTTGAAAAGACTTAAAGGTGATAAATAAACAAGACAATATGTTGGTAGTGGGACATCTGCTCATTTCTTTCCAACAACTTTCCAAAGACTTTGTACATAAAAGGATGGTCAGGGAAAATCAGAGTAAAAGGAAAGGATTACATTGCATTGCTCACTTGAGACTGGATCAAATCAAGTCTCTGAATTTTCTAATCAAAAATACCAGATGGAAACATTCCAGACAAGTCTAAAAAAAATGATTGGATAAAAGTCATTAAAAGTTACTGAATCAGAATAAATAAACAAAATATTGTAATGAGAATATAACTAATTTAACCGACGGCATTAATTATAAACAGTCATATTAAATTTCCTCAAGTCTAGATGAGACACAAAATGAGACTAATTTGTAATAAATTATTGCAGGTATTTGCCACGTAAATAAATTGCTGGGTCGTTACACAACTGATGATAATGATGATGTTATGTATTCCAATGAGATTGGAAGTTTTCCCACAAGTTATTAAACTAAATGTCATTTTCCTTCTGCTGGCATGTCGTGGTGTGACTGAAGAGAATCCACTTTATATAAAATTACAAAATGGATGCGTAGACAATTAATTAGGTTTTGACGACAACAAAATGCTTTCTGGGAAATTGAAGCTGGTTTTATAGAGCGCATAGTTTGTCTACGCCAAGAATTTCATGAACATTGAAATGTTTTATATGTACATGCCATGCTAAGGATTTCGCAATACATTATATACATACTTATATATAGGGCAATTGATTTCATGGTCTTATGAACCTAGAGAAGAGTAAAAGTGAAAGAAATTGACTATTGATGATTCAACATTTCTCCAACTTTTAAAGAAGGAATGAAAAGTCAGCGTTTTTTTATACAATGGGCACGAACGAATTGCAATTTCGTTTTCTCAACTTGTTTCTCTAATCCATATGTAGTGGGGAATTTTATCTTTTAATTCAGAGGCAAAATAAATTTTGCCAATCCAACTTTCTTGTATCGAGATAAGTAAGCAAAGATGTGTGCTTGACCTTCATTTGAATAGGTTAGACATTAAAAAAGATGGTCGACAGTTACAAAGCCATTATACTCCATCCGATGTCATACCAAGTTCATAATATAGGTCTTCCAAAGGCATACATTGAATAGCACGTATTCCAATCCTATATTTAGCCCAACAATACAGCGCAATAATGGTTATTAGCACAAAGGGGAAATTACTACTTGAGCTAAATGATTTCTTGCTTGACGGTTGATTGTTATTTTCGCACTTTGGTTGTTATAAGTATTGAAATTTTAGCCATGCAAATAAATAAGTGGGAATGATGCAGCGGCAGTTTGTCTTCCATTATTATGAGCCGTTTAGTTGGGCTCGCGTTGGTTGTGAGAGAAAGAGATTTGCTCCTATTCCTCCTTCTGCATTCAATGGAGAAAGTTGATGAGAAATGGCCCATTTTCCTTTTCTCTCCTTTTATATTAATGTCTTGCCTTGGCTTGCATACTATCTCAACTATGTTATAACATTTTATTTAATATCACAATAAGAACGCGTTCTCAAGACTTCTCAAAGCTAGCTTTGTGCATTTAGCCCACCATTATTCATCCAAGCACTTTAATCTTTTCCCAAATTTTGGCTGGATTCATGTGTGGAGGTAAGATGAGGGAAAAGGCTTTTGAGTGGATGATATTATCACAGCCAGTAAAAGCACACATTAATTGTAATGACGTCAGGCTGAAGGACTGTGCCGCAATTTTAGCCACCTTGGTTTAAAAAGTGGTTAGACAGTTCTAAAATTACATCTTTTTAGAGTATGCAAATATTTTCACATGCCTTTATGCTTCAGCATTTAATTAGATGTATCCCAAAATGTCGGCTCTTCTCTTTGTGTAATTCCTATATTTACATAAGTTATAAAACTTTATACTAGTGATCTTTTTGAAAATGGATAATTTTAAGATTTGATATGGGCATAGACTTTGTAATTTGCTTTCATTCGATCATACTGGCATCGCAAACTACCCGCATAAGGCTTGATTATCTCATCCGAATATAAACATACCCAAAGAATAAGTTTCGAACAAGATAGTTAAAGAAGAAGAAGATCAGTAGCAAAAGTTTTCAATTCATCTGCTATTGTTACAGAACAAATTCTCAAGTCAAGTTCAATATATATGTAAGTCTAATCCAATGTACCTTAGTAAAGTTATGGACAAAGATCAAGGTTACTCCATAAAAGAAGATCCAAAAAGTCTTTTCAACAGGCACATAATTGAGTTTGATGTCCCCATTACCAAAGTTGACAATGGATATTGAAGCAGAGCTTTGAGTAAAAGTGAAATTAGTTCAAGGACACACTCTGCTAAAGAAAAGGTAGGATGGGAGACTGAAAGGTTGGATGACGATATGTCCACTCCAATTCAATATTGTGCGATAAACAGGAAAACCACTCGGATTTGACTCCAATCATTTGAGTAGGCATTCAATGCAATATATAAGAGAAATCTCCAACCCGCATCATCCTGTGAGACTTTTTAGAAAATCCCTTTTTACTTGCCCTTTTATTGCAAATGTATATGTATCTAGATAGTTTGAGCATTTATGTATACGACTTCGTCTTGTGAACTTTTAAAGCTCATCGCAGTCTTACAGATCAGTGGATCAGATCGCATCAGGATCGCATTTGTATCATAAACTCTTCACTGCCATGTTATCTTCGTGGGTAAGTTTTGCCAAGTTTTGTCAAACATTTTTTATTGCATGGTATAAAAGTTGTGGGATGCAAATTTCAGGGAATTTTGCTTGTTGCAACAACTGCTATTTTTGTCTCAGCTTTGTGTGAAAATAGTAAGACTGAGGAAAATATCAGTAAAGATGCTGGAGTAATTAATGCAGGGCGAGACTTGGACTCTAGCATAGAAAAGTTGAAAGAAAAGTTCCTTTCTGGGGCAAATTCTGTATTTAACAAGTTTGGAATGTTGGAGTGTAATGGAGCAGGCCCATTTCAGCAATTGTTTGGGCAAATTAACAATGGAAGAGGAAATTCATTATGCGGAAATACATGTGGGGGTAATTTGAGAAACTTTTATTTCTTGTTGGAAAATTACATTGTTATTCACACCCGATTGATTTTACTGTTTATTACATATTAGGAGAGTGTATTCCATACGAACATATTGCCGAAGCCCCAGACACTCAGCTTGGTATCAAAAGCCATTATGCGTTTGGCTGTAAATGTCCTTCCCAAAGATGTACAAATTTCAGAGGACCTGTTGTACGTACTTAAAATATTTTATGATGGCATGAATTTTTATTATACATTTAAATTGATTTTTGCATTTATCCATTTAGTTGAGCAATTCTGGGGATCCCAGATATAGAATTGTTTGTGACCGAAGCCCCAA
Organism: Proisotoma minuta; assembly: GCA_034698145.1. NCBI lineage: Eukaryota > Metazoa > Arthropoda > Collembola > Entomobryomorpha > Isotomidae > Proisotoma > Proisotoma minuta. Next base: position 14,290 of record JAQIXN010000857.1, read on the forward strand.
ATGTTCTTGTGGAGGGATGGCGATGACAGGAAGTTGGAATATTCATTCTTCAGTCCCTCTGTACACTGGATATTTGTGTCGCTGGGTGGACACACATCAAAATCCACAAGGAGCAACAGCATTTGAAAATTTGAGGGAACAAGGACCTCAATCAATAATTTCCCCTCTGCTTACTATTGCAAATTGGTGTTCTTGTTGTCCAATTATGGTTGACTAAAATGGTTTCCTCTCCATATTTTATGTTGCCTGAAATTTAGTATTGCAAATGATCCACTTTCTATTTGGATGTGCATAATCATCGGCGTACTTTTCATGTGGCACTGATTTTGTAGAGGAGAAAACAAATCAAATTTATTCAACAAAAGAGGAGACATACAATAAAATTTGATTATGTCCTCTTTCAATCCATCCAACCTATTTTTATTATTATTGAACTTTTCCTCCTTCCTGAAATTTAATAAAAGAGTTGAATTGAAGATAAAATTCACCTTTAACATTATTTTCTAACCAACAAACATGGCATATATGTAAAAACAACAAACAAATGGCAGATGGATGGAACATAAAGTTCAATTAAATTGATTGAAAATATATTGCATGTCCTGGATAAAAGGTACATTTCGAACTTGTGGGTGCTTTTGTCATTTGTTTAATATGCTAAAGCTTCATTTCAATATCGAGTATATGAATGGTAGCAATCAGCTTCCTCATAAACTATTTACTACTGCCATTTCTCAGTGAAAGCATAATTTTGAGGTTTTATCATAGTTTAATATTGCATTTCATGTTGTGAAAGTTGCGACTATCGATTACGTTTGTTTATTACTATTTTTCGTGATTTTCAATTTTAATTGATTTTACTGTTTTCTTTTTAGCTCATGAAATACTGTTAAATGAAGAAGAAACAAATCTTATTTCAACAAAGTAATAAGATCCAAGAAGAAATGCTTTCTCTCACTAAAATTGAATCCAATTTAGGCCAAAAGCGAAATAATTACTCCGTAATTTATCGTGTCAGTCAGCATTAACATCAATTGTCCAAAGTTTATTATCTGATTTCATTCAATACTGTGATCAAGCGATTAAAGGTTAAGTAACCGTTCACTGTCAAGCAAAGAGCAATTTGTCCTTCAAAATATAATAACCCCTCCAATAAATAGATTACTCTCTATCTATATGCCTGTCATTTTTTCCCCACAGTAGCTTAAAAGTTAACGAAGCTTAACATTCAAACACCAAAGATATAAAACATCCACTTTTCCGGTTGTTTAATTTCCTGCTCGATTTGTGTGCTTTAAAATACGGAACTGGTTGGATAAAATGAAATATTTATTGCTTCCATTTCCTCTCCAATGAAATGCATATATATATTCCGCATCTCTGAATTTATTCTGGATCCCAAACGTTATTCTGGAAAGGGACTAGTTATACACAGAGTAAATTTTCACTGTCAAACAAGACTGCTTTGGAAGTTTGGTTCCGTGAGAGCGATTTCCAACCCTTGTATAATACCCAAAGGCACACTTGCGTATTGCAATGCATCGCTGATCGTCCGCTGCTTACTTTGCTCAAAGCTCAAGTAGAAGGTGAACACAAGTGTTTCCAGGTTCAAACTCAAAACGCTTTCTGACTTCAGTTTGGAGCACACTTTGGTGAGACTAAGTAGTCGGAGAGAGTAACTAACTAACCAGCCTCCACTTGAACTCCTACATAATCTTGAGGAGAAAGTGCTTATTTAATTATAGATACTTTACCATCCAACTTTATGCAAATCTTAAATTGGAGCTAAATTACATAAAAGCCATTAGGAAATCCGTCTACAAAAGGGAAAGTTTCAAAAGAAAATTTACATCGTTATTATTATTGCAAAATTTTGGGGGCACGTGGATCACAGGCTGAAGCAGATAATATAATAATTTCTCTTGCTGGATTCTGCTGAGAAGTTTCAGTTGTTCTGCAGCAGACACATTTTATCATACTATTTGAACTTGAGTCAGTAGCAGATCTGACACAGTGTGAACTTGTTGGGAGAAAGTGAAAGGACAAATGAACATACTAATAGCTAAATGCAAGCTCTCCCTATGTGGTACAACTTAGTGGGGTATAAATTGAATAAAAAGCTAAAACGAAAAAGCTACCAAACTTTTTGATCTTCTGTGTTAATCCAAAATAAAGTATCAAGAGGTAAGACAAGACTTTCACTTGTGTTTTCGTTTATATAATAATTTGTAGGGCGAATGTTTAATATCGTAAATTTTTACTTTAAAAAAATTGAGACCAAGTTTTGGTTTTGTTGGTGGAAGGGAAACTTTCTCTTTGTCAAGATTCCAAGATTTCGGTTAAAAATTGGCAGACTTTCTCATTTTCAAAGGAGAAAGGAAAAGTACCTGAAAGTAGATGGATGGATTACATAAATAGTAATTTGAGATTCCACTTCCTTTCTAAATTCTATCGCGAATTGAAAGTATATAATCATTTTGATATGCGCATACTTACGTATTTTGATCAGACCAAATAAACTTTCTTCTATAAGAAATCAAACAACAAGTTCTCAATACTTTTTTTATTTTCTTCCCAACGAAAACAATTATTGAGCTCAAACTTTCTCCAATCTCAAAATAAACAAAAGGACCAGACGAGTTTTGTTGGTATAATTGAAATTCCGTACAACAACCTGCGGAATAGTAGAAGAAGAGTACAATTGATGTCTGCTGGTGATACAATGCACACAAACTTGCAAATGAACAGAGGGAACTTCATCTCCATAATTGGTTGTAATTGAAATGTGAAGCAACTAACAAATCCTGGCACCAATCCTCTTCTTGATGGATAGAAAGTAAAGTTGGATCAGATTTAACAGTTGGCAGTGTCTATGGCTCACTTCCAAATTTCCATCTGCTGCTTTCTCCTTCCAGTCCAACAGATGCAGGATGATAAGTCTTGGGGTTAAGACAGAGAAGAGCAAGGAAGGAATTTAGTTTCTAGTTTGTCTGATATCACTCCTTATAGATAACTCTACTTTTCATTTCCTCTTAGCGATAAATTAATTCTGATTTACGCTGAATTTTCCCCGACATGCTTGTTTTCTCCAATCCAGTTCTACATACTATTTGGCATAGGCGTGGGTTTCAACTGTCAAAATAACTTGGCTCTAGGGTTAGATACAACCAATAAATTGCAAATGTTTCAATAGAATTTGGAATTAATCTTCCTCACGTTAAGTCAGATATTTTAGGATGAATGAGCCCATTGTTTGTGCATAATCTACCATTGACATGCAAATTAACACCATCCAAATTAATTACTTTTCGTGTACTGCTGCTTTATTTAAGTTTGCCCATTAACACTTTAATTGTGCAGGTTACACCGTTTCATGGGCATGAGATGCAATTTGGTTGGTATTTGTATGGGAGCATTGGTGAGAGAAAATTGAGTCGGTGTTAAACGAGACGTTTCTTTTGGGTGAATATCTATACAAACCACAACGACATTGTATATTACAATCGTTATACACAAAGTAGGATGTTCTATACTTACATTCATGTTATACAGAATGCTGTTTAAAACAAGGGTTTCCAATTTGATTTTCAAAAGAAACCACATCACGTCAACAAAAAGAGGTCCAACTCAATATAATTCGTGACAATCGTCCAAATAGAAAGTGCTGAGAAAAGTGTAGATATTGCAGAATTTTACGTAATGTAATTGCCTTCGTTAGTTGGTCTTGTATGTACACTTTATCCAAACTTTGAGAGTTTTTACCGTTGTATATCTAATTATATACGAAGCGTGCGATATCGTGTCACATTTACTTAGTTTCGATTAAATCTCTCGAATCCAATTTCATGGTTTTAATTCAATTAGCATCTAGACTGTTTTATTAAACTTGACGGAATGTTAAAGGTCACGGATACCTTTCCCTTTTCGTGTAATGCGGCACGTACCGCTTGCTGATTTTGCATTTGTTAATGACATGCAATAAATGGCATTAACTTTCTCCTAAGCAATCCATTTTTGGTTTCCTTCTCAAATACTAAATAGTTTACCAGTAAATAAACTGTTTGACTCTTTGCTGCAATACAACTAAAGCTGTTGTCGTGAATGATGGTTAAGTTAACGCAGTTGATTGTGACAGTTTGGAATTTGTTGGGAATGAGTTTGCCAGTGTTGGATGATGAGTCTGGTCGGTCGGCGTGTATTTTGTAAGCCGTAAATTTCATACGCCATTTCCCCTCCGCGAAATGTTTTTCCGTTTGAAATATGTTTCTTTTTATGACCTTTCATCTAATGATTTGACCACGGTTTTACCAAAACCCATTACATTACATACTATGTACTCGTTCAATGTAGTGTAACAACATTGGATTTTGTTGTGGGATAAGAAAAATTCAGAAAATATGTGTCTCAAATTGAGACTCTCAATGGAAAGAATTTCATAAACGATGCGGTCAGAGTTTGGCTTCATCTTCACTACGTGCTTGGGTGACGTTGAGACCAATAAATATTTATAATTATCTACGTCATCTGAAACAAATAATTCATTGCTGTCTCTTCTTTTGCCGAGATTTGTAAACATTAGTTTTTGTTCTTATTTATATCAAATGTTAGATTTTATTATCTGAGTGTTCTGAAATTCCTTTGAGGCTACACGTGTTTTGGCTTCTAATGCATACTTTCACCTACAAAAACGAGTTTGGAATAAAGATCAACGTGGCAGTAAAGGACACGGGATATTTGTGTTATTACATTACATACTTTTTAACGGACTTTCTAATGTTCCTTGTCCATTTTCTACTGGCATTTAGACAGTTAGCAATAAGAGTAAAATAATATGGATCTTTATTTGTACATTACCAACACAAATAACAGTATAACCAACAAACAGTAAGTAATTTTAAGCAGACATTTTTGACATTTAAAGAACGTGAATTCACTGAACAATTGTCTACCTTGATAAAAACATTACTGTATTAAAGGATATTGATTAAAATTGGCTGTATCAGTAAATAATGCTACTTTCGTATTTTTATAAGTACATACAGATCAAAACTATGTATGAAATTAACGATAGTTTGTATTCAGTCAGCATTTTCTAAAGAATCCTTTCTCAACTTCTCTCTTTATTTATCTGCAGTGGCTTTCAGACACTTTATTTATTTTCCTTTCCCCATAAAAGGTAAAGTTAAAGTGTCTGTGCGCGATTTGCAATTGGTGCTTGTGAGAAATAAAAGTATTTCTATTAGATCCCTTGATATAAAGCAAGCAAAATATCGAGACCTCCTCCCACTCTCATAAAACAAATCCGAATTGGCCATGGCCAAGTGAATGCAAATTATGCATGACTGCTGATGGATTATATGCCTAGCAAAAAATAGCAACACGTAGGGAAATGTAATTTTTTTTCTATTTTACTTTCACCTTCGTGTTTCCCTTTAATGTATTTCTCTTGTAAATTGTGTCCCTGAACATTGGAGGTGACCTCAAAGAGTACACGATATGCATACTTGAAAACTATTGTAAATGAATGAAATATAATGGAATACATGATTTTATCACAGCTGCACAAGAGAAAGTCCATAGTGGCTATGTAAATATTCAGGTTTACTAATGATAACAGTCACTGACTTTATGAAGAGTAAGCTCTTTTTTCCTGCTCTCGATATTTGCAAAATGTTAGCTCGAAGTTTATTGCTGCCATATACCTACATAAGTACATATGCATGTACATAGTTAGCTTCCTTTTCCACTTATCCAGGTCACGTTTGTATGTAAAAAGTAGGTTACATTAAGTACATTTCAGCGAGTTTTCTGTATTTTCATTTCAGAATATTAATACATCATTGACGTTTTTTTTTCTTCGTTCTGAAAAAAAATTGCAAATTAAATATTAAATCTACACTCTTGAATAAAAAAGGAACGGACAAAATTTCAAAGGTTTGGATCGGGCCAAACAATAAAAGAAACTTTTTATTCAGCTGGGATTTATACCATTCATTCACCATTTCAATCGTGACTTTTCAATATGAACCGGTTCAACTTTAAACTACTTTTACACTTTTAATTTATTCATTCCGCTTTCCACCGTTCTGAAAATGTGGTGCTTTTTTTGAATATATAAAAGAAGAGTTTTGTTAAGTTGGTAATATTCTTTTGCATGCAAAGATTGAAAGGGCTTAAATGGGAAGTTGAGACTAACAAAACTTGTTCCGCTTTTCCCAAGTATTAAAATATATCCTTTGATATTAAAATTTTAGGAAATTTATTATTTTATGAATGGGACTCATTCATCCATTCAACTGAAATGATTCTTTAATCCGTGTCTGCCAGAGGAGAGAGTCCTTAACAAATCCCCACTTTGTTCGACCATCAACCCGAGTTTGCATAGCGCAAACTAGTATTTGGTTTTCATTTGGAAAATGAAAGTTTATGATGAAAGAGAAGAAATTCCGTCATCTCATTTTGGAACTTAAGTTTGTCATTTTGTTTTTTATGGAAGAATATATACTTGAGATATAATATGTAGACTTTGATTTTGGGTATTATTAGGTAAATGCATTTCGTGTGGGCTGTAGGTATACGCCAATGAAAATCTCTGTTGGTGGTTTTACAAGTTTTGAAATTAAGAATGATTTACGATGCCGAATACGAACTTGCTTGGCTTAACTTATTAGAAAGGACCAATCCACAAATACCAAATCTATATGCATTTCCAAACAACTTTCTCTTTTCGATCCAAAAAATATCCAAACCAAAGTGAGGCTAAACAGCTTTCTTTCTCTGTCCAAAAATAACAACACAAATTAAAAGCATAACTCATTTTATACGTCCTAAAATAATTTTATCTCGACTACTCTTTGCAACTCTTGTCTTTTACACATAAAGATAAGAAACAATAATGCTTCACAAAATATTCCACGAGCAATGCAGTTTTGTTCCGGTTGCTTGTTGTTGAGTTTCAATGTTATCATCAAGTCGCCACCACTCTCTTCTTCAGCTCAGTAAAACTAACTTTCCCTTTATAACTTCTTACTCTTTATGACATATCAAGGCTTGGCATCTGTCACCACTAAACTCTCCGCTCCATTTCCCTCTCTGTCATGTCCTACGGATGATGTATAATAAAATCTCCGTCTTATTTCACCAAAACAAGTGCCTATAGTTGTATATGTCGTATATTTTTAATGTCCATGGAGAGAAGAAAAACTCTTCCATATAAATCTGTTGTTTTCTCCCTCGTTTAGGTGAAAGTTCAGGTCAGCTCTTTGCTTTTATTTACGGGCGGCCACACGTGTGGACTCACAAACTTTTCATATCTCAGCAAATGACAAATGTGTTTGCCAAAAAAGTAATAATTATGCCCATTCGTTTCAGTTTGTAAACAATTTTGTAGCAAGATAGAATATTCTGCTCTTGTTTAATAAATTACCAAGCATCATATATAGTGAATAATTTGGGTTTTAAACCATCCCAAGTTTTCTCTCTCAAAAATTGTTTTCTCATATATATAATTGTCACATTTTATTGTTTCTTTTAGTGTCTATATACCATTGAAAGACTCGAAAAATATAAATAATATAATGAACAATGAAGGAGAAAGAACAAAAGTTTTTCCATACAACAGATATTGAGTACATAAAATATACTTAGGCTATTGTTTCCCAGATTCTTTTATATCGTTATTCATGTAGAAATGCAGGAAAATAATAAAACAAAGCTTAAAATTAATTGAGCTCATTGTCCTCATTGACCGATGCTACATTACACTGTCATTGTCTAGTTTTATATACATACACAGCAAATTGGTGAATGGAAGAGCCAACATAGTTTATCTAAATAAAGGGTATTCTTTATTGTTGCGTCATATTGTGTAATTCATGGAAAAGAGTTGCCAGTTTCGAAACGATAAAAGCCCAAAGGTTTTGAACTCAATCATCATCACCATTGTTGTTTTGACAAGCGCTTTGGAGGCCAAAAAGCAGGACCATGCACACTATTTGAAATCAGAGTTTAAGAAGACTTTGTCCCTTGATAACATGGTAAAATTGGGACTGAGTGGATATGCAACTCACACATAAAGTAGCTAAAATTACATTCTTTTCCACTCTCAGCGAGCTTTGTCCCAGTTTCTCTTTTTACAAGAATATTATTATGCGAGCATCAGCCGATAAGATAAGATTAGATGATGTGTTGTTTAGCTAGTTTCTCTTCTAAAATGCTTCTTATTCACACACTCGTGGAGATGAAATAAAAGGATGGGTGGAAGAAGCTCATGAAAAATGGATGAGACAAAAAGAAGCGTTACGCAAAAGCTGAGACCCTTTTCCTTTGAGTTCAATGTGAGTGACATGGGTGCCAATAAAATATCACAGAGATTGAATACTTGACGTAAGTATGAAAAACACAGTGTCAAAGGAAATGTTGATTGAGGCTAGCATATAACAATAAAATTAATCGCACAGCGCAATAATGTAAGCTCCAATAATTGGCCACATCATATATATAATCAATCCTTCATTCCCCTTGCATAATAAATTCATATCTTTCTAAAAGTTTTGAAAAAGTATCAATGCCCCAAACTCGTCGAAATTCCAACAAGTTATTTCTAGAAAGAAACAAACATCAAGATGCAGATGGATTCCTTTTCTTTGGTGGCCGACTTCACTTTTGCCTCCAACTGATGAAACTACATATATACGAAATATCCCAAGCGACCCATGCCTCTTTTTATTATCCGTCATTTAAACTAAGTTTATTGCTCATTGCGCTATCCTCCCATCCTTTGACTGACAATCTCATTTGAAATGTTTGCTTGGATGGCATCTGTTGTAAAGGAGATATTTCTGCATAGTGTTTAATAGTTTGTATACTTGGAAAATTCAGGATAAAACATTTTGGCCAAGCGAGCTATGGATTGAAGAAATGGATGAGAATTTGGTTAAGTAAACATTTTTTCTTGACAGAACACTCCTTCCGAAAAATTCGATTGAAGTATAGTTTAATTTAGTAAATTGGAAGGAAACAAAATCCTTTGCGCAGAGTTCACCTAAAGGATTACTGTCAAAAGAAGAACTGTATGTGAATTAAGGAAAAACGAACCAATATGAATATTTCTTGTTTTGTTTGATGTATTTTTCTGTTTAATCATTAGGAAAATAACTATTTGTTTTTGTTTCAGATCTACATACATTTCACAACCCGAAGCTCAACTTTCTAAGGCAGATTCGTTCCCTTGCTCATCCTTATTATTTAGTGGTGTCCATTTATTTTGACAAGAGTGTTAAGTGACTGTTAACTAATGTTGAGAGATGAGGCGGAAGAAAATGTTGGAGGTGAAAGTAATCCATCCAAACAAATAAGCCCGCAGCCGTTTCTTGTGAAGGTGAAAGTAAGTATGCAATGTGATGGAAGCCAATGCCCAAGACGCCTCACTCACTCTCATCCTTCATTTTCACTTTGTGGAAAGTGAAATGTAATTTTTCAATGTGGTGATATATGATACCTTTTTGCCTACTCGCATCCCTCCGTATTTATCCTTACAAAATACACACACAATAGTATCGGGGAAAGAAAATGGATTACATCAGGTAAGGGATTTGAATTTGTCATTTGGGAATTAATAGTTGACGTTTGAATATTGAAGGGAATTTGATATTCGGTTGGAGAAAGAGTCATTTTATGCAGGAGAGACCTTAAATGGGCTTGTGGTGCTTCAAACACTGGAAAACTTCAAACTGCGGGGTGAATTGTTGTTTCTGCTTTCTGCTTTTAAAAAAATATTTACTAGGATCTACGCAGTTTCTTTTGACAGAACCATTCATTAAATATTCTTTTATTTTGTTATTTCCCTTTAGCAATCCGTGTACTGTTGCGGGGAAAAGCGCATACAGAATGGAAAGTGATGGTAAGCGGTGAAAGAAGGACAGTGAAGGATGACCAATATTTTATGGATGATCGAGCCGTGATTTGGGGGAAAGGTATATAACTTATTTGCTTTCAAATGTTCAAATGAAAATTATTTACAATTTCTGGGGTGTTAATCTTTTCAAAATTAAGTGAGTAATTTTGATTAATCTATCACCCGTCAAAAACACAAGTTAGACAAGGATGAATATATATATATTCCATATTGCACACTAATTATGCCAACTGAAGCAGGAGAAAGTTCCATCAACAGATTAAAAAGGAATTATGGGGATTAAACTTGTATATACTCCCTAATTAGAGTTTAGTTGGCAGACTGATCCCTAACGAACGGAAATTTGGGGGGTTTACACAGTTTGGCACAAGATTCCAAGTTCTATCATTTGGTTATTAAGAAATCTCACAAACTCACCTCAAACTTGCAACTGCCAAAATATTATTTTCAATTTGGGGATAAGATGATGATGATTGGGTGAGTGAAATTTTGTTGGGAAATTCATTCATTCCTCTTGCCAAAATTCTGCAGCCTAATCTGCATCCACATTTCACTTGGAGAGAGCATTTAAGAGGAAGTGATGATCCTACTTTACAACTAAAATTGCCTCACTATAAACTATACCTCACACATAAAATAGAATAAACTTATCTCTCTACCATTGTCTCATTTAAATGTCCAAATGCATTGCAGATGTAGAGAAATGAAACAATTCACATATAAATTCAACTGTTTTGTTTTCCACTCTGCTAGTCTTTGAATTAAATTCGCGTTTAGGATAATGCATACCTTAATATAATGCTACTTAAAGGGAGGATATGATGCCATAAAGTATGTGTATGTGTATAGCTGCAAAAAATTGACATGATTCGAATACAATGGTTTCAAACTGACTGACTATGAAAAGGCTCACATTTTTTTCTTTGAAAAATATGGATCGTAAAGTGGAATGTTTTTTTTTCTTTTTCTGTGGGAATATGTTTAGAGTTAAAGTGGGGATTTATCTGTGATGGAGTAAGAAGAATGAAAATATTTGTTTGTTAGATTGTGGCTGATGTAATGTTTTGATTGTTTGTGTTGCAGAGAAAGCTGAAAGTTCTATTCCGATCCTTCCTCGAGGAATGCACCAATTTCCGTTCAGATTTCAACTTCCTGAAAGTTCTCTCCCATGTAGCTTTGAATCCAAAGCTGGAACGATTCGATATTACCTTAAAGTAAGTCTCTTTGCTTATCCAATCGATCACCCAAATAAAAAAAAACTTGAAGCCAAGTCAATATGCCGGTTCAAAAATCAGACAAGATTTACATAATAAAATGTACACTTCTTTCGAGAAGATCTAACATACAGATATATTATATTATTGTAAGATCAAAGACAACAAACAGATTGGAATATACTTGTATTTACAAATAAATACGCTTTCATTTCTGGTTCTTGAATTTAAACTCTTGAATTTTATCTTGAATTCTGACTTGATTGAAATTTTGAGGTTAATAACTTGATTGTATTTGTATGGTAAAACACGCGAAGAAAGCAAATTAAATACTTAGTTTCTGCATTCCAGTGAAATTTTGTCTGCATGATTATATTATTCCCCATTCTTAATTACGTGTTTAAAAATTTTTATTGAGCGATATTTATCATTATCTTGCAATAAATTCTGTTATTTTAATAAATTGAAGAAAATATTATGTCTAGAACCCAAGAGGCAAATCTCTAATAAATCAATTTTAATGACGACGTTTAATGGGGAAATCTCGACTTTCTAATTACTGCATTAGACTAGCACGTACTTCCCCAACTTTAATCACCATCACGTAAATTGAAGTGATGCGATAGTTTTGTAGCCGATTTGTAAATTTCCACTAATGAGCAAACAATGGCCGATATTTATTTTTTCAGGTTACCCTTGATTTACCTTATCAATCACCACCCCAAGGAATGAAATATTTCACCATCATAGGACCTCATATTGATTGCATGGACCATTTGGTAAGTTATACCTATACATTCTTTTCTTTTTCCACGCTTCAATTCCCAATGGAAGTTCCGATAATCGGACCACATATCCAAGTCATGGATTTGTTACTTGGTCAACCGTAAGTCCAAAGCTATTAATTTCGGGATTTGCTGTCGGTCAGTGGTTTTGTTTGGTTACCAAATTTAGTGAGAACTAACTCTACAACAAATGAATTGGTTTGCTCTGTGGTGTGAATTAAATCAGTCAGTAGCTTTATATGTAACTGTATGGATGTGGCTTTCTCTGTTTGACAGGAGTAGTAACATTTTATTAATATATCAGATCCACTTACTCTACTTTCATTTTCACTCCTATCCATCCATCTATTTCAGTTGGGGTTACGCTCCGTTCGGTTGAGATTCATGTCAAAAAAGAAAGCTAAAAGCTTTGAACTTTCTCCTGTCCAAAACTCGCTACTTTGAGGTAGCGCCACAATTTGTTGGGTGTGGCGTATGCAAAGTAGATACGTCCATGTATGGAGTATGGACAAATTAACAAGCCAATTAATTAACGCTGATGGATGTTTATTCGCTCTCATCTCCAATGGTTTTACTTTCTCTCTGTGAACTATCTCGCATTCTCTTGTGACCTCTCAAGATATTTGAATTTAAATCATAGAAACAGGTAAGGTCACGAAGGAGATTTTATACCACTTTTTCGAGTCATGGAA
>JAQIXN010000858.1:0-26886 GCA_034698145.1 Proisotoma minuta
GGAAATTTTATGAGTGCTGATAACAGAACTTTCTCCTTCCCATGAAACTTGTTTTGGCAACCCTGGGATTTCTCGGAGACGGAAGTAAATATTTGAAGGCTGTCTAATCTTTACGACCCGTTTTTTAGTTCGGACTGTCATAATAGAATGCTCTTCGTCAGATTCCATTTTCCCAATTTGACCACTAGAGTTAAATCCGCACCCAAATACTGCTCCTGTGTCCCTTTCAATTACAAAGGTACAATCCCCAGCACAGCAAATATCTGAGGCTGTAATCATTTTTGAATCACAGTCAATCAACTCTAGTGTTTTACTGTCATCGTCATTTCTTCCTAATTGTCCGCTTTTTCCTATTCCCCACGTGTACACGTATCCCAAAGAGGTCATCACTCCGAAATGAGTGCTTGCTGAGCTTACACGAGTAATATCGCCTGCCATGTGTGAACTGTCTAATAGACAAAAACGACAAAAAAATTATATTCCATCTAAAATCACAAAGAAAACATATTTAATGACTACCAATTAATGTGGGTTCACTGAAGTCTTTCTCTTCTTCTAAAATGATCTTCTCATGATTCATCTTTTCTTTTTTCTTTGCTCCACTCAATATCGACTTTAGTGAAGCAGGATTCAGTCCAGAATAAAATAGTTTATTCTTGGTTGACACCATGACCTGTGAATTGTACAAAAAATAGGAAATTATATCATTGCCGTAAGAGCAAATGCCAACAAACTATCGACCTAGATAAAATATGTTGCCCCCGCTTATCCATTATTGCTCAGTCAAGCTCAAAAGGCAACATGCAAAATCGCCATTTCCTAATCTGATCAAACGTATGTACGTGTGACTTGATTAATGTTGTTGTCGTGTTCCCTGCAGAGGCTTGCAGGTCGATAAATGTACAAACTCATAAAACCTTCATTCCTTTACAACAATTCAGTTGTTACTGTGAAAGCAAACATAAGAGAAGTCTTGATAATAACGTAACCTTGCAGTAGCGTCTCAAAAAATATTTCAACATGAGTCTCAAAAAGTCTGAAGGTAATCACAAACTTTACTGTTGTACAAATTCTGCAAGAGTTGAATCAAAAGTATTGGGAATTATTGATGTGGTAAGAGAGAAATTATGCAGTAAAAACGTTAAAAAATAATAAAACTATCAATTTGCCAGATTCTCCACCTAATCTACTTGATGCTATCAATTTGGCTGAGTGATTTAGTAAAAAATCACTTGGAGTACTTGAAAACGCTGACCAATACCAATGGTACTTATTGTGAGATCAACAAGCTATATGAAAAGATTGGTTAGACAGACTATGATAATTTAAATTAAAATTCGCTTGAAAACTCAACATTGTAAATTAATGTCCTAACGTTTTTAGAAGAACGCGAAGATTCTTTAAATTGGTTGCTGGCGTCCCTGATAATTTACTCGGTTTGGGGTATGGTCTTAGGTGCAGTATTACTAACAGGAGCTCAAATAGTAAGAAGAATATAACTACAAATAAAAACTATTTCAAAATTCTAATAATTAATAAAATTTCAGAGAAAGCAAGTAGTTCTCAAAGTCTGGTTCGTTTTCACCATCCTAAATTTGTGCCTTGGTCTATATGCGTCTGTCACAGTGGTCATAAACGTGTACCACAAATTGCCTCCAATCATAATAATAAGCGTGGGACATCTTTATACTTGGTATGAAATGTGGATTGTATTTTGCCTGATTCGAGAGTTGAAATCTTCGTCGACTGTAACAATCCTTGGGACACAAGATGATGGGGGAGAGAAAGCAACTCTGCCCCCAGAAGTTCATATTTTGGATCCTACACCAACTCCCTCAAAAGTTTATACAATTGAGGAGGACTCAAAGAGCATGCATAGTGAAAAGAATGTTTAAAATATAAGTATATAACAACTACCTCTTATTTTTATGTAATGGAGAAAAATAAATATACATTTTCCAACAACGAACTCTTGACACGCGATTTAATATTTATGGAATGGTCAGGGAAAGTACTTATAAAGAATTACACATTTTCATACTCGGAGCAAATGCGGAAGTATTTGCGTGCAAAAGTGATTGGCCTAATAACGTATCCTCCTCCAAATAAATGTCTCGAGAGAAAGTGCAATGAATTATTTTATTTTCATCAAGTACCTGACGACCTCAACATCTTTTTTAGTAAAACGTTCCTGAAATGGCTGAAGCCTGGTTTGTATTTGCCACTACTTCCAGGACAGAAGCTCGGGTTTTGGCATTTTTTGACATGATTATGTCTCTGTTGTGGCTGAGCATTTTGCTAATTTTTACCTATTTCCTTGTGGAACAACCTCAACTGCTGCAACAATTTGCGGAAGAAGATCCCGACAAAAGACAAGATCTTGTGAAATTACTTAGCTATGGGCGTAAGATTTTCATATTATTATTATTGTGAAACGTAATGTTGCAAAAATATATTTTTCAGCTATAAAGCAAGGAATTTTTCTTGGGAGTTGGGCATTGAGACCTGCAACCTCTTTTATCTTGGCACTTCTCCTAATAATTGGAGCTCAAAAGGTATATGTAGGTTTAATTTTAAAATTAACTTTTAATATACATAGAACTAGGTAATAAAACTAATTTCCTTCTCATAGAAATATTATTTGACTGTGAGAATTTGTTTAATTGCCTCCATTGTCTATATAATTGTGGATCTCATGTTTCTTATCCCGAGAACAATTTATTTACAACACGGAACTGCCTTTGCTTTCGTCTATATGCTGAACTTTATCTACATGATTTACGAACTCCGTGTTGTCGCATATTTGATGGAAGATTTAAAAAATGAAAAAAGTGAAGAGGATGAGAATGAGCCCAATACTGATGATACAGTTGTAATCGAAGCTGATCCTGAACGAACTGCCACACCAACAACTTCCACTCATAGCCAACATTGAAGTTTTTGAGATTAATTTGAAATTAAACTGAGTATAATACCTTTATAGTAACAATAAAAATATGTTTAAAAAAATGTTTACCGTGCAACAAACTCCACACTCCACAAATCTTATTAGAGTTCCGGTTGGTAATGTTGTTAGCAGCGTTGGGACTTTCACTTTGCAATCTTTAACACCGAGGCCTAGTTGTCCAAAATGATTGCAGCCAAAAACAAAAATTCTCCCGTAACAATTCAGTAAAGCTGTGTGCGAATGTCCCGCAGCAGCAAATACAATTTTATCCTGAATAAAGTAAAACATCAAAATAGCAATTTTCTCTTTCAAAAATTCTTTAATTTACCTCTAATGGAATTATGGTGGGATAAAATACATTTTCAACGCTCCCATTTCCTATCTGCCCAAAAACGCCCCAACCCCATATCCAAACTCTGTTGAGATGATCAAGGGCTACGCTATGATAACTTCCTGCAGCTATGCATGTGAATATAATGTCCGGGATATCGAGAGGAACTGGCCTGCCAACCCATCTAGTTGTTGGCCCGAGCCCTAGTTGACCACGGGCGTTTGACCCCCACACCAAGAGAGTCTAAAAAAAATAAATCACATTCGTTGCAAATTGCAACTTGCAATACTTCCAATATTTTAAGTTTTTGCGAGCATGCTTTAATTACTTACGCCACTTGTTGTTAAAGCTAAAGTATGACTTTGCCCGCACGATACAGATTCCACATATAATTTCAGACTTGATGGTAGAGAAATTGGGGTGGGTGTGTCAACAATTAACTTCCCAGGATTTTCTCCGATTCCTAACCTTCCAATTCCACATTTGTTTTCTCCCCATGTGTAAACTTTTCCACTTCTTATGCAAGCACAGTGATTATTTGATGCGGAGAATGATTGCTTGAATGTGTATGATAACATCATTGTAGCTACCATATTGTTTTTGTGGTTTGCAATTTCTTTCTTCTGGTGGAAACGAGCATCCGCTTTAAATACATATTCAGGTAATCTTGCTACTCGGCTTTCTCCTGAACAAAACGTTAAAAAATGTTAATAACAAATGTTATTTTTTTTACTCGCATAACTTACTTCTCCTGACTGCTTCTATCAGTATTACCAAAAATAAGCTGATGTAATCATCAATAACCACGCGATCTACTTCCTATATATTGAGAGAAAACAACAAACCGTGTAATATGAACAAACGTGAATTAAATTTGATTTGCTTACCGGAGATATTGTAAAATCAATTATATTGGTCAAATCAGAAACTTCTGTAAAAACTTTAAAAGCTTGTTCTCTCCTCCAAGGTAGCAAAAGCATCAACAATTTAACAAGCATTGACCAATTAAATTTTGTCAAATGTTCCCAAATAAGCCTACGAATCCATATAAAAACTGAAGGCTCTGCAGTATAAATTGCCAACCAATCTTCAGCAATAAGACTCCACAAAACTAAATAAGAAAATTAGACACATTTTTTTTATTATTATTATTCTACAAAAATATTTTTAAATGTTAATTACCTTTCTTTTTGTAACAGTATGGTACAATGCTGGCCTGATTTTCATACAGACTCTTTAAAATATCTGGATAGCAGTGTCTTGTTTGTCCTAAAAGTTTTAACGCCCACAACAGCTCAGGGATTGCGAGGTATTGCGTTGCTTTCGATGATGAGTAGTAAATGTTGCTGAGTATCTGAAATACAGAATAGTGCATATTTTTGATATTTTTTTTTAATGAAACGTATGCAACTATTGTATAACACTATTGTACAGATGAAATATAATTTCATACCATTTTCCTCAACAGTATTTCTGGATTTTTTGGAAGCTCAGATCTCACTGATCCATAGCGAAGATATTGCTCAATTCTTCCAAGTAAGGCTAAAAAAAAGTTTAGTGAATTAAAACAAATGTTAATATTATTAGTAATCCGAAAAAGAGTGTCGGACAAAGTATGTTTTTAAATTCACTAACACAAATCTGTCATAGTTTGTCGGTCACTTGAACCACCAGCAAACTTGGTCCTTTCTTGATCAACAAGTTCAAAGAAAAATAGCATCGCCGGAATCTGGCCTCGAGAACCAAATTTGGCACAAATTTGTGCGTAAGAAAGTCCACCTAACTTGTAATAAATAATTGTCTTTGAAAATTTTCCTTCTTCAGAGCGAATATCAGCAGCCATCACACAAACTTGATTTTTCGGAACGTGCAGTGCTGTGCACACTGACTCGATAACACTGTTACTAGTTTCAGAGAGCATTAGATCCACGCAAGTAAGCATTGGAGATTTTCTATATATAATTACAAAATACATTTTGAAAAAAAAGTAATAGACAAACAACCATTAAAAGTTTGGAGCACATACTTTAAACTAATTTCGTAAATTCCTTTTGTTGAAATTATAAAAACTGTGTAAGGTGTCCCTTCTTCTCCAAACGGCTCAACCCCCAAAACTTTTTTGGAGAAAGTCACATTAGCAAACTCCTTAAACTATATTATACAAAAAAAAAAGTTTTTTTTCCTTCTTCTTCATATGACTACAATCATACAAATAAACACCTACCACTCCATCGGTAATAATAGACACTCTTAAACAATTGTTGTTTTCATCAACAGCAAAATACAGTCGATGTATTGCAAATAATTGTGTAATGGAAGGTGGTACATAAATTGTTGCAGTTTGGCGAAATTCCCCATCAAATATCTGCAAAAATATAATAATGAAATAAATTCCAGTATCGAGTCATCCATGAATTTTCTATAATATTACATCTAATTTATTTGTAGTGTGGCGTAGAAAGTGATTTTGCCTCGCAACCTTCTTAATTAATCCTCTGAATGCAAGGTCTTCGATAGTTTGAAATTTTACATTGCTTAGGAGTGGAGTGGCAGCATTTTTTTGAGATCCCACATGACCCACGATAACTGATGGAGAAGCAACAGTCGTAGTTGACACAATATTATTTGTAGTAATGTTTGTTTGAGAATTGTTTGGACTTCCTTCTTTGTGTGATTTTTTCCCAAAAAAACTTAGCTTCTCTTCTGACAGGCGTGACATTAGGTTATCTTTGGCTTTTCGAAAAATAGATTTTTTCCCCTGAGATTCTGTTGCGGCTGGAAGATCCAGGTCATCAAGAATTGTGTATAAATTTTGCCCATTTTCTAAGCATACGAGGGCACAAACTAGACCCGTTTTATTTGCAAATAAATCCATTCCTATTATAGCTCCTGTGAACGTGACTAAAAAAATAATAATATGAGATTGAATGTTTAGCATTATTGCCCCAAATAATACTATAATAATGATAATTAATGAATGAATTTGTTACAATACCTTTAACTGGAGGCCAAAAGTTTGTCAAGATTATAAATACGTCTAGTCCGCAACAAAGTATAATCTTGTTTGTTTCTTGATTGTAAACTAACATATGAAGAACCCTGATGCCGTTCAAATGACAAACTTCCATAATGTCCGAATCTCCACCATTTGTCGTGTTTCCAAGAACCTTCCTGGTTCTCAACTCCAAAATGGTTCCATCAAAAGCTTTTTAAGAAAATTATTTTATATATACAATTATACAAAGATAGGATAAATAAATAGGGAAATGCTATTTAAATAAATACTCACTAGCTAAAAACAATATCCCCTCATCGTCAAAAATCAGGGACGAAATCCTTTTTCCAGTGTCTTCAAACCATGGAATATGTTTCAGGGTCCAGCCCTTTAACGATCCATCGAATGGCCACTGGTAATCACAAACGAGGAGAAGATCACTGGAACTACGTACAAACAGACAATTTTAGTACAATTGACGAATGTGTCCATTTTTTAAAATACCTTTTTATGACTAGAGCAAAGAAATTTACATCTGCTTCCGAATGTTTTGCATACAACTCGATTTCCTCTCCTTCCGGAAGCTCTACTCTCGGATGGAGTTGGAAAATTTCCGCAGTTCCTCCGGCCCCTGAAGATAACGTTGGTGTTTGTGGGCCATCGACCGTCGGAGTTTCAGTCGCGCCACTCATGTCGAAAATGTATTGACTACTTGGCAGTCAAAAAAATGCATTGCATTGTTTATGGTGTTGATTTGTTGTTTTGAAGTGGACAAATTAACTTATTACTACGAAGAAGAGATCAGAAGTGGATAATTACAAATTGTTTAAACTGCACCTTACAAATCATTATAAATTGTTTATTGTTTTTATTGCGTGATTTGAAAAACTTGGATCTAGTTTAAAAGTCCCGGAAAACGTTTTGTTTGGCTTTATGTGATACGGAAAAAACGTTTAGACGCCCTTTTGAAATTCTGATGCGAAAAACCGATTGCGAAAAATAAAATGAGCTATTTTCAAACCAGAGTTTTATTAAAAATTGATGGTGTTTAATTAGATTTCGAAATATTCTTCGAATTTATCACCGTTTTCATAATTCTTAACTTTCCTCAAAAATCTGTTTGTTCTTATAGTGAAAATCCCACAGTTCCCTACAAATTGATAAATTTCCACACTTGTATTTGTCTGAAGGTAAATGACATTGCTTAGCCAATTAGTAGAGTTGTCAAATTTCCACACTGACTCCTCCACTTCCCCCCAAGGATACTTGCTTTTTGGGAGCTTCTTAAAATTCCCCATCAGCTTCTCTTTAAATTCTTCTCCCCAATAATCATAGCCCACGCTTTTATAAAAATTGGCTGCATTTAGCAAACTTGGATCTTGGGCGTTGTATGAGAACCCGAGCGTTGCTTCAAAATCGCATCGTCTTGGGTAAATCCCCGCAAGATTTTTGCAGGATCGGACAAACTCAAGGGACTCCAAAGGGCTACAGGTTTCTGCAGGATGGAGAACGGGGCAGCATTTTGCCTTCATGTTGTTCATCCCAGTGTTATCAAATGACCCTACAACACCTGGACAAATATATGAACAAATCGCTTAAAATATAAAATATTTAGACCACGCAAATAAATCACATTGACTGGCCTTCTCTATATTCTGCCATCTGTGTTTGAATTCCACACAAGGCTTCCAAGGGCCCACAAATTTGCGCTTCTGTCCAAACGCCGCGATTGCCGCTTTGGGATCCTGCAAATGCTTCATACGGCTTGTGAACTGAGCCTCCACAAGAACAAATTAATTGAACATTGTCCGTTGCCAAATTATCATTTCCTGGGCCTTGATCAGCTTGCGAATTTAGACGAAATCCAACCGCAGTTCCAGAATGGGGACAGTTGTAAAATGATGGGAAACCATCATTTGGGGCATTTGGGGCAATAGATATCAACCCCTGACCTGAGACTTGGCCATTAGGAGTGCGACATTCCAATCCAAGGGAAACTAGGCCAACATGATCATTTTTTGTCCCAACAGACAGTAACCTACGCCATCCATTAATTCCAGTGATGAAGCTTCCGTTAGGACAAAACTGCCAGGGAAGCCAAATTCCCCAATTGGTAACAACAGGACTTGACAATACATCACTTCCTGTCGCGTTGAGTGTATATTTTTCACAAAGCGGGGGTAAAACTCCTCGATTTCTAAGGAATGGTCCATTACATGGCTGCTTCCAACATGAAGCCAACTCTCTTGGTTTGCATTCTTGTGATTCTGTATCAAAATGTTGGCCTCCGTGACAGTTTTTTGTAATAAGCTTTCGGGAGTGTGTACATTGAAGAAACGTGGAACAATTTCCGTTGATATGGTTTGGGTAAAGACCACAGGGAGTTTGGTCACTGCCGCAGTTCAACCTGAAGGAGAACTTGTCGGAGAGTTTAGGTGGTCTTGGAGTGGAAGTACTCGGCACATTGGCTTCTGTTGTCGAAGAATGTGAAAGATGTTCTCCAAGTTCAGTATTTCCAATAATATTCCCTTGCTCAGTTGTTTGCATTGAAACAGAGTTGGTTATTGTTGAGGAAATTGTGGTCGGCTGGGGATAACTATCGCATCTTTCTGAAGGGGGAAGGTCACACCTCCCACTTTTTGGGTTGAATCGTGCTCCTTCTGGCCAACATTTTGCAGGGTGAGCAGTACCCGAGACGCAATATATGAATTGATTGCAAAATTTTGGATGTGGAAAGCGACTTATCCGTGGCTTGTTTCTGCAGTTAAATCTTTCTATATCTCCATCTTTTTAAGATGCAATTTCAGATTACAAAGACAATTTTATATAGTTCGAGCCTTACCATACTTTTGACCTAGGACCAACAATAAGCTCCCAATTCCAAGAATCATTATAAAGTATGAAACGAAAGCCATATTTGATTTGATGAATGAAATGAAATCAAGCTACTGTTTTAGACTCATTTGTAGTATTTTGATTGACCTACTGACTCGATATATTATTACAACTGAATCAATATGAAACCGTGTCAATGCCATTTTTGAACGTTGGATAGTTTTTTATCAATAAATGGAATTGTGGAAATTCTAATTATAGACCCAAAGCATCGTTCTAAGGAAAATCGATCGAATTTTGGTCTTTCCGATTTCCACCCATATGCAATTTTCTTACCCCCACAAGAATGCCATTTCTGATATTCTGATAGATAGCCTTATTTCATAAATGAAAGTATACAAAACTAAATAGTAAGGATTGATAATATTGATATTTATTATTCATTATTGTGTTTCTATTGCAGTTTATCCAGTTGAACAAAATACTTGATACTATTTTATAACATACAAAAATATTCTTTTGAAAAACAATTTAGGTGGTACACAAATCCCTTCAGTTCTCATTAGTTCACAAAGATTTTTGAGATACAAGTAAATAAAACATTCCAAAAACACATAATAATTGAGCATTTTAATTAGATTATGTGAACGGCAAGTTAACCTGGCCTAACACAACATGTTGTGTTATGTTGCAACTTAAAATATGTGCGTATCCTATAAAACAAAATATATTATGGCTTTGGAATTATTAATAAATATTATTAATACATTCAAGATAATTTTCAACTTCAACTACTACTACTACTACTACTATTGCCACCGTTAGTCTCATACAATTCTTCACACTTTTCCAACAGTCTAAGAACTGGATTTATATTGTACGGAAATAGAGATCGTTCAACAAGTCGGCCCACGCTCATACGAAGACGAATCAATACACTCATTGTTCCCTCAAGGTCTCTCGCACAAATGGACACAAATTCAGACCAATTTTTAAAACTAAATTTCAAAAAATTTAAAAGATAGAGAAGAAAGCACGTTTCATTTCCCATCAGCCAGTCTAACAAAATCTCTTTATCGTTGGATAT
The DNA here is from genome assembly GCA_034698145.1 of Proisotoma minuta. NCBI lineage: Eukaryota > Metazoa > Arthropoda > Collembola > Entomobryomorpha > Isotomidae > Proisotoma > Proisotoma minuta. The sequence continues at coordinate 10,196 of JAQIXN010000858.1, forward strand.
TACGTTCAAGAAAGAAATGAAAATTTTCACTGGGTGAAAGTTTTCTTTGAAATCTGCTGGGGCCTCTCGTTTGCCCAAGAAGCCCCGATAAGTATCCAAAACACAGATCATTGCTTCAACTAGGGCATCATCTTGATCAGAAAATAGCTTTAGCATCCATTCCCCAAGTGGCATCCCTGGATGAAATGGCTGAAGGGATTTTACAAAGAGATCCAATTCCAAGAAAACCTCACGTACGGATTTCTCCACAAGGACCATGACGTTTGCCTCAGATTCTGATTCAGAGTCTGTGGCCATCGATCCATCTTCTGAGGAAATGTCTTCACTGTCCGCTTCTTCATCTGCTCGAGATTCTTGGACAGTGACGGCAACAGATTTCAATACTAGGAGAACTACTTTTTGTAATAATGGTCGATCACCCAGCTCCCCTTCAAATGATTCATCCAATTGAACAGCTTCTCGAGATGGACCAATGTAAATTGTTTGGCTAATCTGTACTGCCCTTTTTCCTACATTGCTTTTCGCTGATGATTGAGTGGTGGTGATGGGGATAATCGCTGAATTATTATTATGTTGTTGCAGACTTTTGGATGAGCTAGGAACTTGGGGAGATATTACAAGTGAAGCGGAAATGGAGGAACTAGAAGTTGAGGGCAGTGGTGAAAGTGTTGATGAAGATTGATTTTGTCTTGTTGCTGCTGATGGTAGTTCTGGAATGGCTATGGCTGCGGTCAAGTTTTTGCTTTGATTTTCACTCTTCCACTCCCAGTCAACAGGTCCAATTGTAGAGCCTCCAAATCCTAAGAAATCTCTAGAATAGGGCATTCCCTGGAGAAACTGATGACTTCTTACGCAGCGAATAATTAGATGAGCCAGATCACACGGCTCGTCATTTGGGATATCTTGGAGTGAAAGAGTGCTTCCGTAACACAAGATTTCATTGAAAACAGCAGTCAGCATTTTCCATACGATGGGAGGTGAATTAGGATTAAGTAAAGGCACAAATGCTTCTAAATGCATATAGTAATGTTTTGTATCAATCACACTCAAGTTATTTTTTACGGAGATAATGCTAAGCCAGAGAGCAAGAAAGGCTGCCACTGGGGATTCATTGATGGACTGGAAATGTGCCATCATGTTTTGGAACTTTTCTAAAAGTCTATTCCACCAATTTTCAAGAGCCTTGACGCACAATGTTTTTACTTCGCTCTCTACTTCAGTTTCTACTTCTATTTTTAGGCAAATTTCTGTACAAGCTATTGATGACTTTTCATTTGTTGTTGTTGTTTTCTCTGCTACTGTTGTCGTTGCTGGCGGAGGAGGAGATGTATCCATCATTTGCACATCGCCACTATTATTACTTGTACTTTTACTGCTATTGTTATCAACATTAACAAGTTTTTCTTGTTGATTGTTACTTATTGTTAAATTTTGAGATTCAATTGGATTACTTTCTACTAGCTCTAGAGGATGATCACTTTCATATTTGTACTCTACTACACCTCTGATTATGTCCAGTATATGACACAATTTTAGGGGATTGTCGTTTGTATTCATTACGCTGCTAAATAACTCATCAAAAATTTCACTTAAATTTGGTAACTTTGTCCACATAAATAGAGAAATTAAACATTTGGAGGCAGCTAATGTCACAAATTTATCAGTAGAATTTAAATATTCTATTAGCATCTCCCAAATTCCTTCGTCCATTGCTACCCCTGAAGCCATGTCGAGAATTTTGGGACAAATATATCCTTTGGACGATTGCTTTAAGGCAGAGTCGGAAAGAAAATTTATTGTGCTGATAAACTGAAGGGCGTAGTCCCTGAGCAATATGATGTCCATTGATTCAGGTGGTTTTTCTTCAATGACGCCATCAACAGGGAAAATCGGTCTTTGCAAGTCCAAAGTTTGGACATGGCAAACACAGCCGGAAATTAACTTTTCTTGTAAAGTTTCCAAATTATTTGTAGATCTTGACCAATCCACCTGCCGAAGGTCGCCAACTTGAAGTTTTGGGCGTTTGAGGGCAGGTCCTTCCATTTTTAAAATTTCAACTATTACTACTACTTCAACTAAATTATAAACGTAGTTGTGCTTTCTCCACTTTTACATTTTTATACCCTTTGAACTTCTGCTTTTGTATTATTAGTTTCATTTGAAGGAACACGTTTCCAAATTGTCACATGATTATTACGAATCCGACAGGATCTCACGCATTCACAAAGCAATTCAGGGATATTTTTAGACTGAACAAATTTAAAATCTGGAATCAGTATTTTTTTCATTAGTTCAAAGCTCCCCAGATTAGTTGCCTGTGAAGAAAAATTAAATAAAATGTCATAAAACAAATGATTATTAAAACATTATTATCATACGTTTAGGATCTGTTTGTTCCAATTATAATCCGATGAAATAATTAATAATCCATCTTCCAAAACAGAATTCTTCAATTCATTCAAAAACAAAGTAGGATTAGCCAAATCTTCAAGCGAGTTTTGAATTATAACGACTTGAAATTCTCCATATAGCGTAAGTGGGCATTTATCAAGATCAGCATTAACAAATTCCACATTCTCCTTGTTCTATTTATAAATTTTGCAAGTGTTAGTTGACTCTACTATTCGTTAATAATTTAAATATTAAAACAACGTTTTACTACCTTCTTTCTAATATCTTTAGAAATGCGTTGTGGAAAACGTCCTCCGCTTACAATTGGGGATGAATATTCTCTGGAAATTGTTTTGTGAGCTCCCTCCGAGGGAAAATTATGTTTTACTTGGTCCAAGTTTTGAAATTGATAGCAAGTGACAACTTGTGAAAAGGACGCTTCAACTCCTTTAACTTCATCAAATAGTGTCCCCAACGCAAATGTAATGTAGCCCGTTCTACTCCCAAGAACTAAAACTTGTCTATATCTCGTCACCTGAAAAATATAGTTTAATTTAAATAACACCGGATTACATCTTGCCAACCAAAAAGGAAATTACATGTTCTGCAACGACGTTTGTGATAAAGTTTAGAAAGTTTTCAGGGAAAGCAAAAAAGTATTCAGGAAGTTCTGTTAAATATGCAGCAGCTTCGGGATCAGAATCTTTGCAAATTGCTCTAAAATCTCCGTATTCCTGTTCCAAAATCAGTGGTAAATTGGGATCTGGTTCGCCGTCGTATCTCTTTTTAAACCGCGACCTTCTTGACTGTGGGCTTCTAAAGTTTGGGCGACTGGATTTTAGCAAATATCGGAGAATAGCATAGGAGGCACCTACACCAAAGAAATTTTAAAAAAGATACAGGATAAATAAGACTAAAGATTATTAAAAGCAGGTAATTTCAATAGACAAAAAAGTAATATTTTTAAATCATTTTTTACCTCCACCAATTACAGCTCCAAAGGTAATTGCAATATTGGCGTTGGTCAATTCCCATCCAAAGATTTTCATTCCGTTTACGCCAAACTCGACCACAGAAAATGGTCACGAACGCGATTAGATTACACGAATTCTATTTAGAATTTCTAAATTGCAAAGTTTGTTCTTCTCGAGTCCGAAACTGAGGAATTATTCAAATCATGGTCCAATTCTTCAGGAATTCCTTCGTTTTGAATTTTGGCTTGAGAGTTCGGGGCAACTTACTCATACTCAACAAATCTCATCTTATTTGGGGAAAGCAATTGTTATTTTTAACCATAAAACAATAACCACTTTACTTTATCTATGTTTCAAAATGTGCTAAAAACATCAATTTATTTAATAACTGCACTACTTTTATTGAGTCAATATAAAGGCCAGCTTAAATTGAGGTTAATTGATAAACTGTATTCAGGTGAGGAATTTGAGATTGATGTGTCAAACCTTTCAATCATTATTTGCTCTTGATAAACCAATGAATTAAAGTCTTTTAATTTCCCAGCACGTTCAGATAACTGAGTTTGTATTTGCTCAAGTATTCAATGTCAATGCCACTTTTGAGATTTATGATATTTTTTTGGAGCACAACCACTTTTAATACTTCCGGTGAATGAATGGCTTGGGTTTTGAATTATATTGGAAGCATAGGGGTCAACTAAATAGCTTCAGCCAAGCCAACTTAATAATGAGGTTGAGGGAGAAGGGTTGGTTGAAATGGGATAAATCGGTAGAGCACCTCAGCCCTTGGTTTAACTTTTGGTGTAGAAGCACCCTGAGGACCAAGATTACCAAGAAGAGGCAGGTCCATGGCGGAATAGCTCCGCTTTGAAAATAAAACTGATCAGAGATCAAGGGAATTGAGATTTAAGGAATAAAGGCTCAGGGGATGGGTTGCTTAGCTTGTGGTGCTTATGGACTCTTTTCATCCAACATTTACTCCCGAAGCAAGTTTTTGTTCATAGTCAAACCATGCAACAGTATGCGGCCACAAAACTATAGCATCTCAAGAATAAAAAACAACTTGTTCCAAGTCAAACCGAAAAATCCAACCAAACTACAATGCATCACCACCAGGTAAATGTATATAGATGTACATACATACGATGAGATTTTGGCTTTTCACATCAACTCGTTATTACTTGGGTGGAAAATAAACGAGAATAAATAAGTAATGCAATGGTCTCCAAATCTCGCAGCTACAGAAATGCATATGATATAAAACGGAGAACGAGGAATTTAAGATTTCCTTCCCGTTTTGCAAATTTGTTTTACTGTCACGGACTATGGATGTTTCTTATTGAATGTGTTGGCAGACATGAAGATACAAAGTAGATTTTATTATTCATACAAATAATAATATATCGCTAGTGTTTCTTCATACTTGGTTCTGGACTCTGTAAAGAGTCAGTAAGTGCATTTGAGGAGAAGATTTTTTAAAGCATCATCAGACATGAGGAGGGCCTTCAGATTATTTTGCCTATGGCATCTTTCCCTAAAGTTTTTTTACAATTTCTTTCTTCAACCATTTCCATTATGATGCAAGATGCAACAACAACTTCTTAGTTTTTAGTGTACTCAAGTGCCCAGTTGAACTATCATATTTAGCCTGGGGTCAAAAAGGACTCGAAGGTCAGGTGGTTTAAGGCCCAGTTCAGAGGGCTCAGCATCTTAAACATAAACTGTAAGCATCCTGTACATAAAAAGATCTCCTTCCTTTTTATTATGAAAGAGGAAAAGTAAACGGAATCTTTTTAAAGGAAAAATTCAATGAAATTCTAATAAAATTTTAGTACGGAAATCCTCCGAGATCAATAATGTAATTTTATGATATGATAATGCCAGAAGGTAGCTTGTATATTGAAAATTTGATGGTACAAGTGCTCAGAGTCTCAAGTTTCCTTCCTCCTTAAAAATCAAAGCCTCCAGTCAAGAAAGACGAAACTTCAATTTAAACTCACGTCTCATCTTCAGAGTTTTTTTTTTATCTTACGCAAAATCAAATTCATTTCGGATAAAATCTTTTAAAACAAAAAAAAACAAAATTCAATACCTATACTTGTTTTGTAATTTCCGAAAATGAAAATATTTACAAGTCACATGATACGCATGTCAATTTATGTATAAAAGGTTAAATTGATAATATTTGGGTTTTATTACATTGTTTATTGTTATCTTAAATTGTTTCACCTCATTTTATGGAGTTAATTTTCTACAAATATGAAAAACACGAAAAGATCGAGTGTAATAAAATCGTGATTTACCAGAGCTGTCTATGTAGGTACCTTCCACTTTTTTTACGAGATTAGTTGCTCTTTCTTCAATTTCAGTGTAATCACGAACATGAAATATACATACAACAGTGTTTAAATTTTGAAGAGGTTTTGCGATCGAAAAGTCGTTAACAGTTGATTTTCTTCTTGAGAACAACTTTTCATGGGGAGATAATGTACATAATGGTTTATGGATTCATGATCATTACGATGATAATCAAAGGTTTGGGGAAATACAAAACAAAGTAAAAATTCTCTCATATTCCCGTTTTAATTAGATACTCTCTCACCATTACCAACTCGTTGGCAAAAGTTGCGGTCTCAAGTGTGAATGAGTTTGTACTTTATGCAAAAACTTTAATAATACAATTACGTAGTCTTTCATGGGTGTAATTTGTGGCTTATTTAGCATTCAACGCACTACTATGTATACAAACATTTTGTTCGTTGAAAACAAACAATGAGATGAACATTCCGTGCATGTGCTCGCTCAAAACTTTCTCTTTCTTAAATTGTCTCTTATTTGTTAGTGCAGCATGAGATTCTTATAGTATGTGGAGAATAATTGCAACGTATAGGAGTAATTTTTACACATTTTTCATAAAAGTGGAGGGAGCAATTTATTTTTGCCATGTCGGATGTAATCTGCGATTGTTGATTGTTCTGTGCACTTAATGGCGCTTGTAAGTAATCTGCAGGAGGAGGATAAACCAAGTTGGCAATGAGACAAAGAAGATGCTAGATGCAATTTTGCCCCAACGAGTAACTTTATGATGACAATAATGACGTTCTCGTGTATTCTTCCCTTGTCTCCAAATGTCGACACTGACTTAAAATATTTCCCTGAACCCTGACTTTTACGTCTTCATCTTCTTGGGGCTATTCCCAAGACTCAGCATTGTTCGTCCCATATTAAGAAATAACTAACTAAACTTATCTTTTGTTCTCCAGATTCCTACTACTGCATAAAAGGAGATCATAATAAAGAGATTGTCTTTCCCAAAATTTTTCTCCTTCCTCCACTTGTAACCTGATACATGCAAAAATTTCAACCAAAAGTTTTATCCACTTCTACCTCTAATTAGAGAACCTTCTTTGGTCTCCATTTGATGGAATAACTTAAATTATCTCATTACATCCTAAATTTTTCTAACAAGCCGATGACGCCCTGAAAATTATTTCCACTTGTTAATTTTCCCTCCCACGCCCAATTATATTATATAGCTAATTACAGAACTCGAATATATAATCCTTTTGCTCTGATGACCTTTTGTAATAAAATTATCCAATTAGATTTTCATTTTTACAACTCATAAAAATGTTATTGGGCAAAGTGTGAAGTGAAGGAGAAAATAAAAAGCCCGACTTCTTCAGTTAATTGAAACGTGATCCATTTTGTCAGACTGATTTCTCCTCTGAGAAAAAAGCTGTCAATGTAATTGATAACGTTGACTTTGCTCTCGGGTTTGAAATATTCATGTCTTTGTACCTATATAAAAGTTACTTGGCCCGAGTTGACGTTTGATTATGTTAAAAGGTATAAAAGTGATATCTTTTAGACAAATACAATAAAAACAGATCACTCTTATTTGACAATTGAGATTCGCTTTCATTTATTAAGTGGTTATAAAATTCTATATACATATATATATTATATTTGGAAGAGTTCCAGAGAATTTCCACCTGCTAAAAATGTTTAACGAAATAAAAATCCATGATTTACTTGTTGTCTGGTTATGGGCAAGTGGTTTTATTGCACACTGTGATGCTTTAATTTTGACAGATTCTGGGTAATAATTTCACTCTCAACGCTCAACAATATCCAGTGGTGGTTAGCATAAGTAATAAAACATTGGTCATAAAATAAATTTATTTTTCTATTGTTTTACTCTTCCAATGCAATGTTGCAGCATCATCTAAAATTGTATGCCTTTAAATTTGTAAAGTATGAACCGAGACGTCTTAAATCAAGTTAAATCTTTTTGAGCACTTGGAATTTTTTAGATTCTGAATTTTACATATTGGGTGTGTAAATTATAGCGACTTTAAGCATCTGCTGTAAATTAATGCAACATCTAAATAAATTTCATCGAAATCATTTATATTTTTACCTGTTTCAGTAAAAGACAACACGGAAGAAAATGATTTAAACGCATCATAGACTTTGATTCAAAGTTCGGTTTGTTTGGTCTTAAATTATAACACATAAGTAAAGCCATTCAAAGTGACAACTCAACTCGAACTCATTCAACTTTTAATTACTATTTTGATAAATTGGCAGAAAACAAATGCCTATATAATTCCTTTTATTTTACACCAACAACTAACCATTACATTTGCATATTTTCCAAGGGTGAAGACGGCCCCTAATGTTTTTAAAATGAATGACCACTGTTACCACTTCCCAAGATTATGGATATACCTGTACTGTAAGTATTGTAATATACATAAATACATACATCTGCATAAAAACATAATTACTAATATGTACATATGGCTGCATGATGACATATTTTATTAGCTGCATAGAAAAGATCATAATCACGGAGCTCAAAATTATTTAGTGATCTTTCATTTTGATTCTATATGTTCAAAGCAAAGTTGGCTTATTAGCAGCAAAGAAAAAAAACTGGAAACTGTGTGAGTGAACACAATTAAGACCAAGTTCAAGTTACGTCTCATAAACCTGTCTTATTTATCGTAATTTTAAACAAGAGCCTTGTTTGACCAATAAGCATTGTGCAATTTTATGTTCTTGTTCTGGTTGCTGACAATTGATGCAAAAAGTATAAAACTCGTCTCACCAAAACTATTGACACCATGCAAAGTTGATTGATTCATAAATAAACGTTGAATATTATCACATGGAATTTAAATTTCATATTTTGAAACAATAAGTATAATTGAATTTTTTTATTACATTTGCATTTGCAAAGTGTTTTTGAATTGGGAGGAAAAGCATAGAAAAATTGTTGATTCCAGAGATTAATAAATTCAGAACATGATTTCAAAAGAAGAAGTTGAATATAATTCAACTGGAAATTCTGCTCTCCTCCTGGGCTGCTGATAGGCAAACTATAAAAAAGATGTTTTCTCAGACTCTTCAAGCATATAAAATGGTGTCTTTGGAATGGATCATTTTTGGCAAGATTTAGATTTAATATGAAAAAGTGTAATGATTTACAATGCAAAAAACTTGTTTCGTATCGAAATATGCTGAACGTAGTAGACTAAAAAATGATTGATATGTGAGATTCTTACTCGCAGTGGCCTTTAAAATATGTACTTTTAATGTGAGACTTTCACAAAGAATTTCATTCATTGACCTTTTATGCAACATTGAAATTATATTTTATGTAATTCCTTGCTAGTGACATATTATTTCCTCTGTTAAGTTTATATGTACACTGTGCACATTTTTAGCCTGGAGCTGGACTTCACATTCCATTATATAACCAATGACAGTGAAATTATACTCATTATATAACAGCTTGGAGTAAACACATTTAATTACACTTACCCAAGAAATTTATTACGCGTCTTGAGCAATCCAATATAAATAGATTCTCATAGGACAAAGCAACAGAAGCTGCGTTTCGAAAACAATTAAGAGGCCTAAAATATTTGCCACCATTCATTTTACATGGGACTATTGTAATATCCATGATATAAATGGACGCGATTTGTTTGTATACGCGTTTATTATAGTCCTTGCTTTGACGGAGTCATTATCTCCTTCTCATTCCAGTTTCAGTAAATATTTGCTCACCAACCACCAAAGGAATTTGCAAACATTAAACTCATATTGCATTCCTGGGCAAGACAAGGTAACGGTGTGGAGGCGAGAAGAAAGTCTTGGCGTGGAAATTTACAAGTCAAACGCATGCAAAGATTTGTTTTAAGCATCACTTGACTTGTATGTAACTACTATTGGAAAGGAACACAAATTGCGAGTTTATTTTATGTCTGAAAAATCAACAATTTAGCCTATATACTTACTTATTTGACTGTTTATTTGAGAAAATCTATAAAAGTAAAAGATTTTTCATATAACTTGACAATTCATTAGAATAGTGAAATTGGTATCCTATTGAGAGATTTGTCACCTGGGCTTTTACCCAAATTACAAGTAACTCATGTAAGTATTACTAGGTACACTTCATCGCAAGTAATGTAAAACTTTGGAGGATGATAAAGAATCTGCTCTGTGAACATCGATTTTATTTTGTCCCAGTAACATTTTTTTTCTTGTATCAATTTCTTATCCCACTTTCCTCTTCTTACGTTTTGACAGTTGACGTTCAACATTTAATTTTAATCTCGGAATGGAAAGCGAGCAAAAGGCTGACAGCAGAAGCAGCAGCGAGTTGAGATTTTCTTTGTGTACTAAGAATTTTCACTTTTAAGAGAAAAAAAACAGTAAACAAGCGATAACTAAAGTCTGGAGTTGAAATGCTGCCCAAAAACAAATATATATATATATATACTATGCAAAATTTAATATAGAGTAAGTTTGTGGAAATCACCGGCCCGTGATCTTTCTTTGCTTTCACGGTTACAATCTTCCCAGATACAACCATCACTGTGTGAAAATGAAAAGGATTCTTTATTGAATAGCGATTTATCACCTTGTTTTCCACTGTTGTAATCCATCATTGTCGAGGTGTTTACTTAATCCTTTCTCATAAGTTAAAGATAAGAGAAACACACAAACCAACGGTACAAAGCACCTTCTTAACTTAAGCCAGGGAAAGAATGTAACATAATATATTGGATAAGTACTGCCAGAGTTGGACTCCAACTTTTGTTCCATGTTCTGTCAAGATTAGCGAGTGGCACACTATTTCTGAGATAGACAAAGTACCCATACTTTTTGTATCATGCAATACAAATATAATTAAAATATGGAAAATTTAACTAAGCAAATTTTAAAGTTTCCATAAAGTAAAACTCGAAATATATTTGTTTAGCCAACCATTATATATAATATATGTACTTATATGGTCCATTTTGGTTTGAGTAAGAAATTTTGTGTACAAGTACATTTGCGAAATGTCAAATCTCTAATGATAAAATACGAGCTTTCTTTTCACTGATTTTGCATGGATTTCTCGTCGTTGTGTGTGTGCATCGCTTGCTTAAATAAACTGGTGTTTGGTAGCCTTTTTTCTAGTCTATTATTTGTATTAGATGTTTGGAGATTGGAGAATTTCCCAAAAGTATCACATCAACTATCTGGCGGTGACTGATCAAGAGAAAGACGAATGTCTTCCATCAGTTCCAACTCTTTTTCTAGATTAGCGGGATCATGTCCATTTTACGCATCATTTGCAGATATATACACACAATAATAGAAACAAGGAGCCGCAAAATCCTTTCAATTGCACAGTTCTTTTGAACTTTACCAATCTCATCTCATCTCAACCAGTCTGTAAAGGACAAATATCAAAGCATAGCAATAGTTTGCAAAATAAACATTCAGTAACACAAAAATCAGCGTTCATATAAAGGTTTATAAAATTTTAAACTATCAACTATATAGATTACAATTTTGTCACGAAAACTACGCATTTGTATATATTGTTTATACAACATGGAATGTAACATTTCGTTAAAACTTTTTTATTAAACAACGCCTGTCTTATCAACACAAGAAATTAAAGGGAGGAGAAGTGAAAAATTTTGGAATTAAAAGTAAAGTCGTGATGCTTAGAGGCAGATAGATTAACTTCTGCTACAGAAGTTTGTTTCTTCTTGTTTTTTAACTGAAGGAATTTCACATTTGTTCAGTAGCTCAAAGTAGCAGTTGCCCATACGGTACGTAATTCCAGTTTTATCTCTAATCAAAGAGCAGTAGTTCTCATGAGACGGTGATTGGTCTCTCCGATGGTAATTTATGGATGAAAACCCTGGCATTGTTAACCTCCACCCAACCAGCTAAACTTTAAAGCATGAGATGAAAAAAATTTGAATGCACGATTCGAATATCTGTCGAGGTAATAAATGAAGCTTAAATTTTTAGCTGGAGGCTTTAAGCTTACTCTGCAATAGTGTATGGATTATTATTATTTTTTCAAGAAGCCATAAGCTTCCTTACTTACTGCTACTACATGCCAAATAGGGTTAATTTGATTTGCTCCCAACAATGGAACTACTTGCTGCATTATTATCAAGATTTCTTTTTGACTGAAGGCGATTTTGTTTTGAATTTTGTGTATGCATGGAAGATCACTACTGATAAAAGTGGACTATGGCTAACTAACTAACTGATATCCACTATTATTATGGGGAAGAGAAGAAAAAATGATGCCTTGCAATTAGATTCAGACCATGATTTAAGAGCACACATAAGGAATTCAAGTAACTTATCCGGACTACAAACTGGCTTTCGGCGTTTTCACATTTTTCTGATTTTGTTTTATTTCATAATTTAAACTTAAATCATCACGATGGTCGGCAATTACTTACTACCGATACATACAAATGCTCCAAGATATGCACATGCACAAGATTTTAATGAATGCAACAAAAAGAGTAGCCAAACATCGAAACATCTCATTTCATAATGTACAAGTTTAAATTATAAGCTTACACAAACTTTTGGCCAGTTTGCTGTTTCCAATTTAATGTCTTATTTATTTGCCCTTTTACTTTGTGCAATGAGGGAAGTGACATGGAAGCAAGTAGCACTTTGATAATAATAAAAATATAAAGTACAGAATAAAATGAAAATACTTTTAAGGTTCCTGCAAGACTTTTGACAGGAATTAAACTCTTTTCCATTAAAGATCATGCTCATGCGGGAGGTTTCATGGAGAAAGGAGAAAACCCCAAAAAATAATTAAAAAGACGCTACTCCAAAAATAAAATGCTTCAAAATGAGAGTTCGCAGATTAGAAAAACCTGTGAGTCTGGATCCTGTGGGAACGTTGGGGTCTGTGCTTCACTTGAATCGAACTAATCTTCTTCATAAGTTGGCTCTGGAAATTCTTTGTTGTGTTAAATAAAAAAACTTGAAACCTCCAAAGCCGACAAATGAAAGTAAACTTGAGCCAAAGGAAAAAAAAGTCTGACTGTCATCTTCTTTTTGCAGATAGTGAAGATTAAATGAAAAGGAAAGTTTGTTGCTCAACTGAAGGAGAGAAAATCCCAGCCACTTAGCTCCCGCATAAGACCAAACTTAGTTAGTCTTATTGTTGGAAATGATATCAAATTTTTATCTGTAGCCTATCATTTTAGCTTTAAGGTGCTTTCGTCCCAGGAAAAGGCTAAGTAGCAAAACTTTTCATTAATATAAAACCATGAGATTTTCTTCAAAGTTCTTTCTTGGAAAAAATATCGTATAATAATAACCAACGTTGTGTGTCATTGAAAATCTGTGGAAAAATATAATACTACACTAATACTGCAATAAAAGAGATGCTAAATTCATTTGTGCATTTTGCCACTTTTATGTGGATTTGATATTATCCCAGACATAGTATCTTTTGATACATTTTCCAACAAAATTGTCGGGACAAAAGGATATTATTATTTGGAGAATTGGTATATGTATGTACTCAGTCTGGAATTTGTTTCACAAAGCTGACATCTCATTGTAATTGCTATACGTAAGTACCTATTATGTATGTTTATAACAGTTCCATTCTAAAACTTGCACAATTTATCTCCAATTAGTTTAAAAGTTTTATTTTTATCTCGACACAAAAAATGGATAATGTATAATTTTGGAACCTGTGCCATTTTAAGCAGATTGAGGCAAGTCAAAGTAAGACATCTTTTCTGCTGTTAACTTCAAAAACAACACATGTCCTTTTTCATTTGTCCATGAATTATGGCTTTGGATTACTATTTCTGAGAAAGACAACACATTTATCATTTGGTGACAGGCTGGTTCTGTCTCTTTCTGACAAAACTGAACAAACGCCACCGTCCGCCCTCCATGTTACGATATTTTATTCGTGAACTATGCAACTTATGAAACGCATGCTAATTCAGCAGAACGGAATATATGAAACAGGAAAAGGAAGTCAAAATCAGGCTACATATAATATTATAATAGTTTTGCCATCCTACCAAAATACAAAATGTAATGAATGTAATGATGTGACAAATTTGAAATTCTTGGTGAAGCCAGATAACGAAGTAATAACATCACACGTCATGAATTATAATTCATCACCTTTTTTATAATTTAGATAAATCAATAAATTTTGGGTACCTTAAAGGTCAAATTATATGAATTTATTTAAGAACTACAAACATGACGGTCGCAACAGATAGTACAATTGTTGTGAAAATGCCGTGACCAAGAACTGTGGCAGAGTTGCATGCTTCCGTATTGCAAAAGCATTTGAAACCGTTTTGAGCTGTTCCGAATTGAGTGTCAAGGGCATCGCTTTCCTTGCAGTCATTTTTAAATATTTTCCCGTAGGAACATGAACGACTGACGTATTTAAATTCCTCATCCTCATCATCTATGGTCACAATGATTTTCCCAGATTTTTTAACGCATTGCCAGTCAGGTCCATTTGCACCTTCTTGTTCTATGATAATTGATCAAATGTGGATTGTTTAGATATTCATGATTTGTTTATGGTATACATTATGTATACATACCACATTCTTGCAAGAGATCTTTGTCAAGCGGATCTTCATTACAGGCTTTTTGGGTTTTGTTGTCTCTCTCATAATATTCGCATTGATAACATTTGAGTGCTAAAACGAGATTTGTTGATATTTCTGCATTGATTTTATTTTAGTTATGTAAGATTTTACCTGATGTAGCTGAGAAAAGCAAAGATACTCCCAAGAAAATTAACAACTTCATTTTATTTGTTAAAATTGATAAAGAAGGAAGACGAGTGTTCAAATGAAGTCAAGTTTAACTGATGGGAATGGTCAGATAGTTTAAAACTATTTCATCACATAATGTTCAATAAATTGGGAACAGTGATATCGACAATCTGTACAAATTACATGGAATCAATAATGAGTAATTTGAAAAGATAACGCTGATAACATTGTGGGAATCTGCATCATATTGCATTAACAATTAATCAATAAATTGTGATACGCTGAATTAAATAACGAAAATCGATATTAATTAAAATACCTTTTGTTCGTGTAATTATAGTTTAATGTTTAAATGCCATTTTTAAATAAAATGAAAAAATACCTAAAGTTTTTTTATCATCAAGTACAAAAAAAATAAATACTACTTTTACTAAAAATCTTTATATACATTTGCTAGAACCTTGACCTGTTATTTATAAATAAGTTATACATAAGTATAACTTAAACTCAACATGTTTATCTACTCCTCGACTTTCTTTTAAACAAATACTCAAAACTCAAATGTACAAAAATGTAGAGCTAACAAAAGTAAAACTGACAGATCAACCACCGATATTTGCTTAAATCAACATGCTCCAGATCTGTAAGTATATGTATCACAACGAAAAGGGCAAATGGTAGGAGAGAAAAGTTTTAGTTTCAACAAATATAGAGCAAATTCAAGCAACTATTGTATGTATAAAGTAAAGTACAAAAATCATTCAAGCCAGACAATCTCCTTCCTTTTCTTCTTTTTTGCCATTTGATTTGATACAATATGAAAACTCTGAGAAAACAAACAAAAACAAGGAGCTTTGGTTGTATTAACGAAATAAGAGTTCTTTTGCATTGTGGAGGACAAACTTGGTGTTGCATTCAAGAATTTCCTTTGGCATATGAGTAGCTGGGAAAGATGGTCTTTTGACGGGATTTTGGCAAATCCTCTCTTTTCTCTAGCGAATTCGGATATTTTCATCACTTTCATATCTTTTCTGGCCAGTCCACCATCATATTCACTGGCTGAGTTGTGAACTAAAACTGCCACCGCAACTAAAACTTAAATTGTTCCAAATTCTCATACATCCAGCTCAAAACTATTCTTTTCAATAATGTCAGATCTCCCAAGAGGTTATAAAGATTTTACAAAATCCACCAACTCCAACTTATATTAAGTATCTAGATATTATATACAAAATAAATTTATAGAACTTGCTAACAATGTATAGCAAAAAGGGATAGCTTTGGGGGAAAACTTTTATTTGCAAACTTGTAAAGGAAATATGATTATATAGAAATATATAACTACTTATATTTCTATCCTGTAGTTGGCTTCGTTTCTATAAACTTTATGAACTTGAGTTGTCCAATTATGCCATTGTAAGGGTCAATATATGTAAGCTATGAATAGTTCCCAGAAATTGACGGGATTTCTTGAGCCTATTATATGGAAAATATTTCATTGTGTAACTGAATTTCAATAGGCCAAAGTTTACAAACTTTCCTCATGAAAAAGATAATCGCATTTAGCTCCGAGTTTGTTGTTTCAGTGTTTAGTTTGTTGTGTCACATTTTGTTTTCCTTCATGAAAGGAGATTATGCAAGTTCCTCCCAATGACACTTTCTTTCCCAATAATCCTGCATATTGTTGACATTGCAATATCTGACAGAGACTGACATTTGCACAAAACTTTTATAATGATTTCTACACCAAATTTTGCAAAAGTCGATGGCCAAGTTTGTCACTTGGAATAAGAGAATAAGTACATAGATATATATATATGCATGCAATTATTTGAGGCATTTTCACCATCTTTTTGAACTTTCTTTGATGAAATTGCATTATGCTAAACACGTGGTGGGCTCATCATCCTTATCAACTGTAAAGCACAGTACTTTAAGTACTTGCCCAATTTCAACAAACCGAAATCAAAGCCCCAAGTACCCTTGGCATTTGCTCTTTCAGATTTATTTGAGCAGAGGATTGAAGCCTCTGCATGTTTGTTCACTAATCCTTTAGCTCAACTTGATCTAAATACGCTTTTCTCTACTATTGTATAATGTCACTATGCTTTGAGTGCTTAATTCCGGATTGTATTACGATTTGAAAGGTTCCCGACCCGTCTCGCTCTGCCCCCGGGTCTCTCCTGAACCTTGACCTCAGGTCCGGCCCTACGAGAGG
>JAQIXN010000859.1:0-26884 GCA_034698145.1 Proisotoma minuta
TAGGCCCCAAATAAGTGCCAAATGCTTCAATTTCCTGAGCAAGTCGTTCATAATTTTGGGATTCGCAGGAAGACCCGTCCCCCTTCCGCTCTTAACCCCCACTTCTCATCTAAACTTTTATTTATTCTTCAGGTTATTTTTATCCAACTCATTTAATTAGCATAATAATAATTATGCTCTGGTCAAAGTCCCTCGTCACTGACGAGTCGTCGTCGTCTTTGTCAACTTCTTCTTGTCTTGCATAGAAGAGAAATGTGAGACTCTTTGCTACCCGTGAGAATCTGACGCAGCTGAGAGAGCCACCTAAAGTTTGACGTGGGAAGTTATAGTTTCTGGAGGATTCAGTGGTGGCACTGCACTGCACTGCCCCGTGGCCTCACACACAAACAACGTCACCAATCTGCCCTCTTAATCAGTACAAGGTATACGTTGGGGTGACGTGATTTTGTGTGAGGCCACATGGAACAAGTCCGTAGCGGCGTGGTATTCAGCTCACATTTGTTCATCTGCGAGAATTATTTTTCCCAAAGAAAAATTCCCCCAAGAAAAATCATTGGATAAGGAAGGATGCAGATTTTCGTCAAGACCCTTACGGGCAAGACCATCACCCTTGAGGTCGAGCCCTCGGATACTATCGAGAATGTGAAGGCAAAGATTCAAGATAAGGAAGGGATTCCCCCAGATCAACAGCGTCTTATCTTTGCGGGGAAGCAGTTGGAGGACGGAAGGACACTTAGTGACTACAATATCCAAAAAGAGTCCACGCTACATCTCGTCCTTAGACTCAGAGGAGGGGCCAAGAAACGCAAGAAGAAGAATTACACCACCCCCAAGAAAATCAAGCACAAGAAGAAGAAGGTCAAGTTGCCCGTCCTTAAGTACTATAAAGTAAGTGCTCTTTGATTAATTTTAATCCAATCTGACATCAATTTGTACTAATGGTTGCATTTCCTTTATCTTTGAAAGGTGGACGAGAATGGAAAGATCCACCGTTTGAGGAGGGAGTGTCCAAGTGAGAGCTGTGGGGCCGGGATTTTCATGGCCTCTATGGAAGATAGGCATTACTGCGGCAAATGCGCAGCGACCTACGTCTACAACCAAGAATAACAACAATGTAACTTCCAAGCTTTCGAAATACAAAAATTGTAATAAACTTGAATAACTTTGTTCAAGGAATTTAAACATTTTCCAATTTTCTTTATCATTTGTTTATTTGTAGCTTAGTTTAGCATTGTTGTTGATCTCCGACGCCTTAAAGTCACTTTGAATTCCTTTTCGTTGTTATTGTTAATAGTTGAGAGATTAATGTTTGAGCCTGTTGTTCTTATTCTTTGCTCGTGTTGTTGATGGTTTGAGATTAGAGGACCATCGTCATAGTCTTCGTCATCATCAATCAAAGGGCTATGTCCCCGCAACATAATAGGTCAGAGTTTGATGCAGATTTAGAATTTTGTGATGAAGAAGATTTTGTTGAGGAACAAAAAATTATGATAAACTTGAATAACTTTGTTCAAGGAATTTAAATATTTTGCAACTTTATTTATCAATTGTCTGTTTGTAGAGCTGTCTAATTTGATCAACTACCAGGGCAAAATTTTTCCATCATATTGAATAAATGTTCCACTTTGGCTGGCATCTAAATTATCTAGAACATTTAGAATACCACCGACACTTTGCTGAGGGGTCAGGGGGGCATTAGAACCTCCTTGATCTGTTTGTACCCAACCAGGATTAATTGCAACTGCCAAAATGTTTCGATCCTTCAAGTCTATTCCAAAAGATTTGGTTGCGGCATTTAATGCTGCCTGATAAATTATAGTTATCATTTTCAGTTACTATTTTAATATTAATATTACCCTTGTGCATCGGGACGCATAGTAGCCCCCTGATGAATTATCCCCAGTGGATCCTAATTTTGAGGAAAAATTGATGATCACTGCTCTTTCACTCGAATTTCTCCCAGCTTGTTCTAAAAGGGGTAAAAATGCTTGTGTCACAAATATTGCACCAAACGTATTGACTTGAAGATATTTGAGCATCAACTCCTGTGTTATCCCTTCTAAAGTTTGGCTGGCATCTTTTTGAAAAACCCCAGCATTATTGATAAGAACTTCAAGTCCCTCGGATCCCATGACTTTTCTTACTTGTTCTACAACTTGAGCAAACGTTTCTGGTTTCCCAACGTCTATATAATCATTTATTTCAAATCAATGTAACATGGTTTAATTTGTATATTTTTCAGAATTTACATACCCATCATAACTGGGATAATGAACGGGTACTTTTTAGCAAGATCTTGAAGATCCTATTTTTATGCAAAACAAATTTTACTTTTAAAAGGAAATCGGTGCTTTATTGATTGTTTTGTTGATTGTTGTTGTACCTGAATTGAATTTGGGTCTCTGTAAGTGGCAAAAATTGCAGTGGGGGTATATCTTGTTGAAATTTGTTTGACCATTTCGAAGCCTAATCCTCTGTTGGCTCCCGTGATTAGAAACGATTTTGGAGATCCTTTAAGTGTCATTTTTACACGCTACTTTGTGCGTTTTCTCTCAAACAAAATCAGATGAAATTCCAAGTAATTTTAAACTATTGAATTTCCAGCTAAATCTTATTACTTGATGATCATAATGTCAATTTATTTAATCAAAAAGTAAGATATTTAGTCGATAAGAATAATTATTTTAGTAATACTAATGAATATAAATTAGGATGAAGGTAGAAAAATTCTGCTGAAAATTTCAGCCTGAAATATATTGGCAAATAAATTTGGTTTTGCATAACAAAACCTTCAATTTAAAATAAATTATTTTGAAAATGAGAAATAGTAAAATTATTCAGTCTGATGGTCTCGTCTATCAACACAAACTTCAAAGTTTGGTACAAATCTAAAAATACTGACAAGAGATTTGGTCATAATTTCCTCTGGGGTTGGTTTCGGCACTCTTGGGTCCCAACTGAATTTGAACTCTTTTAAGGTTTTGGAAAGGGCAAACAGCAGAAAGTTTTTGGCAAAGTTTTGCCCAGGACAAGACCTCAAGCCGCAAGAAAATGGCATCATAATCGGAGTTGAGGTTGTTTTTTCTTCACCAAGAAATCTTTCCGGATGGAATTCTTCAACATCCTCACCCCAAACTTCGGGATCATGATGAAGCCCATACAAATTCCCAATGACGACCGTATCTTTTGGAATGACCATTCCATTATCCAATTTATAATCTTGCACACTCCAGTGAAAGTTTGCAAAAGGTGCGGTACTGGAAAGTCGAAGTATTTCTTGAATAGCAGCTCGAGTGTACGGAAGTCTAATTCGACAAAATATAAAAATTAATTTCCCCTTTAAAATTTATTTTATTTTATATACCGTGTTAAATCAAGACTGTCTTCGTTGATGAGTTCATCAGCCAACTTTTCCTGTGCATCCGGAAAAAGAGAAAGCCAAAGCAATGCCCAACTGAAAAGATTCCCAACAGTTTCAGTTGCGGTATGAAATAGCACAAAGAATTGTCCTTTGAGATGATTTGCTACAATATGAAATGAGAATGTTTGATTATCATAATAGAATATAGAAAATGTCTTGTACGTAAATTATTGCAAATACCCTCTTTTCCTTTGAGGATTGGAAATGCACTGCAATCTCTGATGAAAGATTTGACAAAATTCATCCCCTCTTCTTCGTCGTTTTCATCATTAATTCTTTCCACTAATTGTGCAATCCTCGCGTGCAAAGGAGCAAGACTATTTTCAAGTTCTTTAAGAATTTTCTTTGTCGGAGAAAATAATTTGGCGATTGTTGGAAGAAACCAAACGGGTGAAAGTAAAGGCTGCCAAAGGGCTCTGTAAATAATAAAATTATTATTATTTATCAATAGAATTAAGCAAACGAATTAAATTACTTTTGCAAACGGAAAAGTTGATTTTCTAAATCTGGTTTGCATTCGTCTGGAAATTCTTCCCCAGTTAGCGTTTGCCTAAAAATAAATCAAATCATTAGAAAATGCCAATAAAAAAATTGATAAAACGTACCAAACGAGATTTGCAATTGGAATGTATAGCTTTCTCCTCACGTCAGCCAAACAAACTTTTCCCCCTTCACCGAACAAATTCATGAGGGGAAGCATGTCTTTTGACATCGTTGGAGACTCTCCAGCTATGGGGCTAGTCAAAAGACGGGCTCGTGTCACGTTTTTCACGGTTGTTTTTCTCACGGCCACCCAAGTGTCTTCAGCAGAAGTTAGCGTGCCTTGAAAACAATATGACATCATAAAATAATCACAAAATTTTATCACTATTTTTCATACCATGATCACTTCCACCGGCGTAGAGCATCGCTGGGAGATATGGAGGTCTAGAATTCAAGGCGTGGCTTGTAAAAGCTTTTGCCATGTGGTCAGCATCGTTCAAAACCACAACCCTGATGGAACAAATTGTTAAATTAAATTGACATTTCTGGGAAATTATTTAAAAGAAAAAATACCGAAATTCTCCGATTCTAGCAAATACTACTGAACCATATTGAGCTTTCCAACGAGTAAGCGTCCCCAAAGGTTTCAACCCAAACTCTTTAAAATTCTGGAAGGCTGCAAAAATTGATGGACCTATTTGGAAAATTAACATTTATCCGCATGTTTAATTTTTTCAGGAGACAATTTACCTGGAAGACAATGTTTTTTACGCATTGATCTGCAACAAATCAAAAAGAATGAAAACAAGGAAATTATGCCGACTAATGGCCACAACATTTTGAAATTTATTTAAAAAATATAAATGGATAAAATGAAATGAATCTTATGAGATTAATTGAAATTGGAAATACTTTGCTAGGTGTGTTGATTTGCAGAATGCTACTTTTCGATTAAGATATCCGTCGACTGAGGTCTGCAGAAATGTCGGCGTTCATGAAGCTTTGGTCATCTGCAATAGAAGACGTGTACCTTCTTTAAGAGCCGGTGTGAGTAATCACCGGAAAATGCACTCTTCATGTATATAAAATATAAATTGTACTTAGTTGTTCGTTTTAGTCTCGTGGTTTCGGCCACCTTATGACATTACCGGATAATATGCAATAATTATCATGGCCAACAATTATCATGCCATTTTAAATGACTAATTTTAGTGAGAAAACCAGTTTCCGTTCCAATTTGAGGAATTGTTGTTGCAATATACATACGTATGTATATGTATATGCATTTTATGGGATATGGGATTTACTGAGATCTCATCAGAGATTTGCGAGATGTCCTTCATCGGTATCGGATTACAGTGCATACATTATTTTCCAATGTCTCTTTCCGTGAATGACTATAATAATTAGTACAAAAACGTTTTTAAACAAAATATATTATGGAATGTTGTTGTCTTAGGCAAAGTAATAAAAAAAATGCCACAAAGTAACCCCATAGTCACACTGTCTCTTGTGATCTCATTATCATGCCATACATTGATGATGTCAGCCAAATGAAACTTTGTGAACGACTAAATCTCATAAACTTTCATGAAGATCAGCAAGACGTCAGGCCATTGCAGTCTCATGAACAAATGATTCATCATTGCACTTTTTATGCACATATATTTTATGCACTCAGAGTATTTAAACCAAAGTTGTCGGTCAACTTATTTCATTAAGCAATTGGATTTCTCTGACGCTGAAAATAAAAGCTCGCTTCATTTCGCTTCAACAAAAGCCCAGTAAGTAATATCTTTTTTTTTTGCATATCAAAGCTAAATTAGTTTGACTATTAATTACCCTGTTTTCTAGATTTCAAAAAATTGGAAAAAAACTTTACAATGGGGTCAGCAAAGTCAGCAGTAGTCGAGAAGACTGAATACGACGCAGTGATAATTGGAGCTGGGTTCTCTGGTCTCTACATGTTGGAATCTCTTCGTTCCAAGGGACTTCGAGTTCGTGTGTTGGAGAGAGGAAGTGACATTGGAGGGGTGTGGCATTCAAGCAAATATCCAGGCTGCAGAGTGGATTCGGAATTTTACATGTATCAATTTTCTTCCCCAAAACTCTATCAAGATTTCGACTACAAGGAAAGATTCCCAAGCCGAGGGGAAGTTCTGCGATATTTTCAACACATGGATGAAAAACTCGAGCTTCGTAAAGATGTGCAATTTCATTCCAAAGTAACTTCTGCAATTTACCATCCTGATATCTGCAAATGGGAAATCAGCTTCCAAGTTTCCCAAGAAGAAGAGACCATTAGTCAGATTTGGGCAAAATACTTTATTGCATGTACTGGATTCGCTTCCAAGCATCATATTCCAATATTTCAAGGAACTGAGAAATTTCAGGGTGAAATCTACCATACGTCCAAATGGGAAGGGGGTGAGGATGAGAACATTGAGAATTTTCAAGGAAAAAGAATCGCTGTCATTGGAACAGGGTCAAGTGGGGTACAAGTCATTCAAGAGCTGGGGAATAAACTCAACTCTGAGGGACAATTGACGGTTTATCAACGGACCCCAAACCTTGCACTCCCAATGAAACAATGCTCCCTTCAAGACAAAAACAACAGAAATGGTAAACTCCCAAAGAAGGAAGATTTCCCAGAGATTTATCAAAAGTCAAGAACTACTTATGCTGGGATTGACTACGACAGCATTGACGAGAACACGTTGGATGCATCTCCAAAAGAACGAAGAGATTTTTATGAGAAATTATTTAATCGGGGAGGGTTTCCATTTTGGGTGGGTGGTTACAAAGATCTACTTTTCTCCAAAGAAGCGAATGCAACTGCATATAAATTTTGGGCAGAGAAAACTAGAGATAGAATCCATGATGAGAGAAAGAAGAATATTTTGGCCCCGCTGAAAGCCCCCCATGCTTTCGGTACAAAGCGGCCTAGTCTTGAGCAAAATTACTTTGAAGTCTTCAATAAAGAAAATGTGGACATAATTGATATCAACATCTCTCCAATTTTGGAGCTGACCAGACACGGTATCAAATCAGAGAAGGAAGGAGTGAGACATTTTGATGTCATTATCTTTGCGACTGGTTATGATGGGATCACAGGGGGTATACTAGACGTCAAAATTGAAAATGGAAAGGGTCAATCTATCCAAGATAAATGGACTAAAGGTACTTCCACACAACTTGGCCTAACCTCTGCCGGTTTCCCAAACTTTTTCTTCATCTACGGCCCCCAAGCTCCAACCGCATTTTCCAACGGCCCGACTTGTTGTGAGGTTCAGGGCGAGTGGCTGACCAAGTTGATTATGAAAATGGAGAAGGATGACAAAAAGGAAGTTGATTCTTTGGTGGATGCAGAAGAAAACTGGGGACGTGTGGTCAAAGACATTTGGAATTCAACTCTTTTCCCAGAAGTGAGGTCATGGTATAATGGAGCAAACGTTCAAGGGAAGCCAATCGAACCCTTAAACTATGCAGGAGGGATCCCAAACTATATCAAGGCCCTAAAAGAATGCGAGGAAGAAAATTACAAAGGTTTCATTTTTGCTTGATTACTTTATTATAATTTTCAAATTGATTTAAATTGGGTTAAATTTTATTTGATTAGCGTCTCTTTTTATAATAAAGCATTTCACAAATTCATTGTAAGGTAATATATTTTCTATGCAAAATTGTCAATAAACTTTCCAATTTCAATTCCCATCAAAGAGTCCTTTTGTGACATTGCTTCGACCACTGTAAAGTGATCTTCCTTTTCAATTGTTACAATTGCCGTTTGCGAGAATGATGAATGAAGAAGTTTGTGGTATTCTTGTGCCTGTCGTTTAAATTCTGGTGAATCATATTCTCCTACTACTATCAAAATGCGGAATTTTTCTTTTTTCACAAGAAAGTTTGGATTAATTTCTTTGACTTCCAATGGGCTGCTTGCCTCTGCTGTTTCTTTAGTCAATCCAAGAGCATTGTTTAATGGAGTTTCAATCAAAGGCAGTAATTCATAAACTCCAGAAACCAAAAAGAGACCCACAATCTTTTCGCAAACATCACACTCTAATGACATTCTATGAAGAAGCATAGCAGTCAATTGTCCTCCTGCTGAATGACCTTAAATTGATAAGCTCATATAATATATTAAATGACATTTAAAATTTTCTTTGTATTGCATACCTCCCACAATAATTTTTGATTTCGGAAATGTTTGACAGACGGATTTGAGAGCGTCTGCTATTTCATTTTGGATTTGTGCCACCGTAACTATTTTTAACAATTCATCAATCACGTTGAATTATAATGTGACGTATTATAAATTATAATTTTACCTTTGGGGGCAAGAGAATATTCGACAACGATGTTTCTGACAGCACGAGAATGCAGAAACGGAGCTGCATGACCGGAAATTTCCTTTGACCCCTCTGCAAAAATATTATCGTATAAGCCAAAATTATTTGACTGCTATTCACAAACTGTTAATTTGCCGTGCCTTGCCAAAAGCCACCGTGAATCCACAAAAATATCAATTTGTCTTCTTTCAGATCTGTTCCATATTCATCGTAAACCTGAGTTGGAGCTGAACCATAGGAAATGTTAAGTTTGTGTCCAACAACACTTCTTGCCGTTGTTGTTTCTAAAATTTCAATTATTATTTATCTAAATATACACACTTTTATCATTTTAAATAGTAAAACCTGCAAGAGACTTTTGAATGTGCTGATTCATGACTTCTTCTGGTTTTTTGCCTGGAGTCCAATGAGTAGGAGACATTTGTTTTATCAACTCCTAATTTAAATGCAATAAGTTATTTGATAAAACTAATTTAAAAGATTGACAATACCTCTTGAGAATATGACTGCCAACTCTTATTGTCCATTGTCGAAAATATTTCGCTTTGACGAGTGATCAAAAAGTATGCGTCCAAACTATTTGAAAATCAGCTTCAGTATGAAAGAGAAATCTTATAAGCAAAGAGCTTTATAGACGTCTAAAACGAATATGCGACGATTCCCGAATCGGACTCTTGGATATTGGATTGCAAAACAAAGGATCGTAAAGCAAACGTTAAAATGGCTAAAACGATATGTGAACGTGTTAAAATTGGAATTAATTATCTAAATAAAATAATGGGGAAGCATAAACTGACTTGAAATTTGATACATGAATAGAAAATTAAGCTGCCAATTTCTTTTTCAACTTGTCCATTATATAAACAACAAAGCAATGTTATGTTATTGTTTATGTTTTAGATGCTTAAAGGATTTCAGTCATTTGACAAAAACGATTTAGATATTTTTAATTGGGGCACGCTGTGACATAACGAGATCTTTTTTATAAAGAATTCGTTTTGTTTTATAAAATGAAACATATATGTTCGAAATTCAATAACTCATGAAACGTTTTATTTCAGTTTAATTTAAACTAATCAGTTTAAAAGTATCCTAATAATAATTAATTTAACTTCTGCGTTCTAATAATTGATTAATTCAGTCTAAAAAAGTAAAATGCTTAAAAACGAATCTCCACTTGTAAAATAATCAACAAAAGAAATATCATAAAACTTGCATTGATACATAAGTAGTTCTATATACTGCACCAAATTCTAGGTAATAGCAGTTAATTCATTTTCCTAAAGGTAACATCCGAAGTTATCCTTGAAGCCATCGATCTCTCATTGCAATTATTCGTCCACTGATTTGGCACAAGACTAGAAGTCCTATGAAAAACTGGGGCCTGTGGTTTCCACAAAGAATCCCTCGACCCTCGCGTTGCGTCCAAAGGAGTAGCGTATCCCGAAGAGTTTAATAGCATTGGCTGTTGTGGACCACCCACATTTCTTACCCGCATACTACTATTCATGTTATGTCTTGCCAAGTTCATGTTCACGTTCATAAATTCATCGTGGTGATGACTTTGAGGGGGATGAGCGAGACTCAGTCTCCAACTTGTTGGGTGACCAACACCACCTTTGCTTTGCTGACTATTGTTGTTGATCTCCCCCCTCCGACGCCTTAAAGTCACTTTGAATTCCTCTTCGTTGTTATTGTTAATAGTTGAGAGATTAATGTTTGAGCCTGTTGTTCTTATTCTTTGTTCGTGTTGTTGATGGTTTGAGATTAGAGGACCATCGTCATAGTCTTCGTCATCATCAATTAAAGGGCTATACTTTCCAGAGTTGTCCCCTCGTCCCCGCAACATGCTTCTTGGACTTGGACTAGAACCTGAGGCAGAGCCACTTCCGTTGCTAATTTTCCGAAGGGATAGCAGACCACTTCCACTTCTACTAATTGAATGCTTTTTTAGAGATTTGTCCCCTTCCGAAGGGACTCCTAATCTATCGAGGTCGGAGTTTGATGCAGATTTAGAATTATGCGATGAAGATGATTTTGTTGAGGAACTGTTGGGAGACGCTGACCCTGTTGACTTGCTTGCACTTGGATCATAAGACGCTATCGTTGAACGGTGAAGAGAACCGTGTTGACTGCGAAGGGCTCGACGTCTTTCTTTGCTCATATAAATGCATTCCTAAATAAATAGAGTCAATAATGAAGAATTATCTTTTGATAAAATACAAATAAAATCAAACTTACTTGAAGTAGAGTGTACCACTGATGAAGGGCTTCATAATTTTCTGCAGGCACCCTCAACAATATTTTAGGTTCTTGTGGAAGCAGCAAAGCAATCATAGAACCACTTTTTCTAGTCTCCCATTCAATACCATCCACTTCAGCAAGTCTTAACTGTTTTAAAAAAATATGAGTATTCTTTTAAAATTACTAGGATTGTTCTCAATAATATACCTTATAAATAAATGAGCCCATTTCCGATAGACGAACCCCTGATCCATGGACACTCGTTGTTCTTCTAAAGCAGTTGAGATAATCTCGTGTAAGGATGAAATAGCGTTCCTTCCATCTCGACCACAATTTATCTCTTTGTTGTAAAAGAACCCCTTTTTTGACTGCTGGGGGGTCTCCCCATATATCCACAGATTCTGTCACAGGTCTCCCTCCCCTCTCGGACGTACCCCATACAGACTGAGTCCTCATGCTACCATGTCCTTGACCAATTTCCCAACCGCTGGCGAAATGTGCTAGCTGAAATTAACAAAAAAATATAGATGAAACCATGCTCATATATGTTTTAAGGTGTTTGTTGTATGTTTTATAATATTACATCAGGGTGTCCAGCCCAAAATGAAGTAGTAGCAATAGAAATACGTTTAGGATTCAATGTAGAAGACTCTCGTGGCTTGGGTACGCGTAGTAGCGTTAAAGTTGCAGAGCCTCCATTAGCCCCTGGGCCTCTGTCGAATAGCGATGTCGTCCTTCTTGGGGGCAGTGGCGGTGGCTCCGTTGTTGGAACAGGGGGAGGGACATTTTGATGTCCAACAAGTTCTTCTCTCAGTCCAAGAATATTTTGATAAATATCATTATCCTCTCTTATTTGGGGCCTTGGCAAGCCTCGATTATTATACGTGTCCAGATTGATGTTCTGTCCTCTGATGGATCCTCGATGATGGGATTGAGGTCCGTTGCCGTTCTGTAAATGAATGAGTAAAATTAAGAAAAAATGTTTTTTTAGTCTTTTGTGGTTGTCTTACTAAATTAATGGTAATTGTTTTAAATCTTTTATTTCGAAAGCACAATTTGGTTCATTATCCCAATGAACGATCATTTTCATTATGCATCAAAACCAAAACCAATTTAACAACCACAATAAATTTTGAGATGATAAATTGCAAGCGTTGGTTAGCTATCCCACAGAGCTAATTATCTTATTAACTTGTCCAAACGTGTTCTTCTCTGCGGCACGACAAAACAAAGCAAAAATCATAAAAGTTACTTTGCAATACCTTTTGTTTTGTGGTAAAAGTTTGATAATCGTGAATTTCACTTGATTACAGACAAATCAGAGTCATCATACTCCAAAAAATTCTAGTCAAGAGCAACCAGTTGGAGACGATTGCAATTTGGTCATTGGCAAATTATCATATTTTATTATATTGCATTTTTTGTACAGAATTAATTTGATTATAATATAAAAACGTAAACCGGCAGAAGCCAACGGAGAGACAAAAATTCTACTTTTTAATGGATTTCTAACCATATTTTGATAATGTAGATTTCTACCCACACGACATAAACTAATATGCAAATTATGTGACATTTAGTTAAATTGGAGTTTTCAATTAAAATCAATTTGAAAAAGAAACACAATGGGATATCTGTAACAATTTGGAAATTCTCAATTTGACACGTTAATCTCTCGCGTTGCATCATAAAAACAAAAGGCAAGTGTGAAAAACATTTTGACAAGATTTCTTTAGGCAATAAATTAGTGAAACTATACAATAGCAGCAACTCCTCCTTAACTGAGCTGAAATGTGATAAGTGTTGATGAAAAAGCAATAAATTATATTTTATGCAAACAACTATCTCACAAAGAAAAAATCGCGTACTACATTGTTTCCTGTCTTGTTACATTTTTTGTGGTTTAGCAAAAGTTATTAATAAATGTTAATTTTTTATAAATGAGAATTAATTAAGTAGACCTGTCTTTGACTTTGTGGTTTGGCTACTTATGAAAATGTCAATTAAATTAAGTAACATAATGGCGTTTTTTGCAGTTACTTAATTTAATTGTAGGTTTGACGTGTTGTATAAAATAAATAAATAAAAATCACTGAAGCCATACACAATAAAATCTTAAAAGACCAGTTAAAACTTTCACTAACTTGGTCATTGTTTATTATAATCTCAAATCTTGTTAGAAAAAGAAAGAATAAATGCTGAATGAGAATGAATGAGCGATTCGATAATGTCAGACGGCTTTAATTAATAATTATTAGCTAACATCAACAAAAATAAGAAATCGAGAAAAGTTGATTTAACATTTGTCTGATATTTAATAAGCAAAAATAAATTTGAGCAATTTTATCTTGTTTTATCATAAATCATAATGAGCTTTTATAAATATTTAAGATGCCAATATCAAATATTTCTTGTTAGTTTAATATATGTAATTGCATGTTTGTCAGATTGAAGGCCTGTCTATTTCCAACGTCAAAAAATAAGAGATGAGCTACTTGCTTTTAAACTTTGACAGATTTTTACCTGCAACTGACCTACAAAATCCTGAATCACCTGAATATTTCATTTCATGTCTTATTGGGATAAGAATGTTCATAAGAAGTTTGATTGATGGGCAATGTTCCCCTCCATCAGTTTATTACCGTTTGAACCACAACGCAACGGTTGCAAGTAAAAGTATAAGACAATGGAAAGTGAAACTTGGTTTTGGATTAGTTTATGATTTATACAGAAGAAGAGACAAATACAGATAAATGTCGTGTTATGCAGATAGAAATGAAGCACTTACAAGGGAGAATAACAATTAAATTTTAAAATGGAGTGTTAAATGATTTAAGGCAGAGATGGTAATTGGTTTAGTTGACTTTATATATCCATCATCTACCTGTTTAAATAATTTTAATTGGCACAGAAAGAAAAAGAGAAATTGTTACTTGCCTCAAGTTATGAAATCTCCAAAAAAATGTTGCAAACTATAAAGTTGAGATTTTTGGTAGAAAATGTATGGACCCAAATAATTATGCTCAAGTTTAACATTAAACAGGAAGTGGGTTTTAGAAGAACGCAATGCACGGTGAGTTGTTGGGATAATTGTGAGTCACTCGGCCCATTATTTCATTTTATTATATTTAGGTAATCTAGTGCAGCATTCCTTCACAGGATGGAATAATAACACAAGTTAAAAATTTCATAAGCTGTTAAAAGAGTTAAAATGGAAAAGGTTTTTAGCTTGCTTGGGGCTTAGTTTAACATTATACGGGATAAATGACAAATATCGCAAATTGTTTCAACCCAAAACAACTTCCTAATGGTTCTTTTGCCTTTTAAGAAAACCAACAATAGCCATCATAAAACTGATAAAATACATACAACTATATATAATGGTAGTGATTTCAAAAAAATAAATATTTAGTGATGATTTTTTATCCAAACAACTTGCCAAATATTTATTTATATATTTCTTCTTTACGCAAGAAATTTTACACAATGAACGCCAGTTGAGGTACCGTAAATTTTTGTAGTAAACAGCATCGTCATAATAGTTATCAGAGCATATCGCACACAAGTTGAAAAGTTTTAGAAACAAGCAGAACAAGATAGAGGAGATCACGTCATAAAGAAATAAAAATAAACTTCTCACAACAATGCACGTTCTGTTCATTGTTGTAGACTGTGATGTGAATTATGCAGAACTATTTCTATGCAGGCTCGAGATGAGAATTTAATTTAAGCGTTTGCATTAATCAGTTTGTGAGTAATGTAAAGCAGAAATAAAACCGCAGACCGAACAAGAAAGAAAGGAATTAAAAATGGAAGAGATTAACTGTACATTTATTTTTGTAAAAAGTAATGCAACTTATTTTTAGGTATCACAATTTGAAAGAGGATTCGCAAGATTGAAAATTTGAGAGTAGCAATTTTTTAAGAGACGCTTCACTGGCGAGGAAAAAAAAACAGTAAAAACCGCAGAATCGGATAGCTCTGCGATTTGGTTTCCGGATTTGAGAATTGATACGATGTCTGTACGCACTCTGTAATTATTTTCCACTCTAAAATTAATTGAAGCTTAAAACAAGTCCCGAAATAATTGTAAGTTGTGTTTATGCTTCACCCAAATTACAAGATTGTGATTCGTTAAATTTCTTCTTTGTAATCTTTACACAAATCAAAATACAACTTTATTTCATCTTTTTAAATTGTCAAATTTTTTTATAGAATAGGAAATTAAATCCATTGTGAGCAGGATGCACAAAGCAATACTTAATTTATACAGATTTACATGGACCAAATTTCATCAACTCATTCAATCACAATGAAAGGTAAATCACATTATCTGCAGCGGAACGACAAGGCCTTTAACGACACGCTGGCGTCGACATTGAATTACATTTTGAATTAAATTGGTTGCCCATTTGTTTTAATAAAAATCCATTTTTATTTGCCTGATGAATTTACACAATAGAAAATTTAGATAAGATTTTTAAAGGTAAAATCCATATTTTACTAATCTTGGCTTAATTCAAATATCCTATTTTATATAAACTTGGGGACATGAACCTCATGAAAATATAGTCATGTAGGTTTTCATCTAGGCTGCTGAGCAAATTAATTTAACCACAATAATTAAGAACACCCATTCATCTTCTTCACAATGAGAGTAATTTGTTATTCCATGTTTTTACAATTGTGTCTTGAATGTTATAGTTTACGGTCACAGTTAGTTTAGTGTATATAGATATAGTTATGTCCTCATCCCCATCAGTTTTTAGTAAAGACTATTTACCCCAAACATGCAATCATCATCAGGAAAGAATAAGACTCGTCCTAATTGCAAAAAGAGTTAGGAAAAATGTGTCACCCTCATCATCATAAAACTGGTAGCAAATAAGAAACAGACGTTGTCTAGCTGTGTTTTGGCTTCTTTCAGTATTTATATAGAGAATTTGGTCTAATTCCTAACTTTGAAGCATGAAAGCAATTCTGACCGTCATCTGTCTCTCTGACGTTCTTATAATAAATATTTAATGACCTTCATCTCATCTCATCTAGTAAATCGTTAAATAGAATGGAGTGTCACGAACTTAAATAAAACTAGTGCAGAAAAGTTAATGAAAATTTGTCATGTCTTTTAACCCAAGTGAGCCTCATGAATTCCAAATTAATGGGTTTGCAAGCAAATATAAACTTAAACTGTTTTACGAGAATTGCATTTTAGCCTCTAGGAATGAAAAACAAAAGAATTTTAATCTTTGCGATAAATGTTAACCTTTACCATAAATTATGCTGAATTATATTATTATGTAATAACTTAAAATTAAGCGGAACAAGCACACCTATAATTACTGCTGCTGCTACACAGTAGAGAGAACATTCTAATAAATAATTTAATTGGCAAATATAAATCTCAAGAGCTGCCATATTCCACCCTGCATTAATTTGTCAGTGTCAAGTCACTTATCATGTGTCAAGAGAATTTGACCTTTTCCATTTGCTTAAAACTTAATTTGTTGATGGACAGACAGACAAAGGGATATGCAGTATACGACAACACCTTTCTCCTCCTAATTTTATTTGCAAACACATGCATCCTCTGAGGAATACAATGGAATGACAGATGTAAAAGAAAAAGTGAATCAAAGAATATCAAACTCGTTCATTAGTCAGCAAAAACTATTTATGGAGTGGAATGTCATTCAGAATTTCAGTAGTTGTTGTAGTAGAAAGTTATACATAAAAAGAGAAGACAATACAAAGATCTGGAATGTATAGTTATTTCATATCACTGACACACTAACCAATTAACTAGGAATGATACAAATAAGTTCTTTCTTGAATGCATAATCTCTTTCAAATCGCCATACTTAATGAGGATAGAGAGATCATTACAACAGTTGATACAACAATGATTAACTTATCACTTAATGATGGGCTTGGCTGATTTATTGTTGACATTTTTGTTTTCTGTGCAGGAAACGTTATTCTCAAATAATGCTACCCCTCAAACAAAAAGTACATGCATACAAACTCGACTAAAATACTGATTTTAGAATTTTGGAAGTTGTTCACATTTTGACCAATTGTTGCTATTTAAGTACATGCTACTTGTAAAGACAATGGACATACATAATAAGTACTTGAATTTGATGACTTCCAAATATACTACCTGTTACGCAAGGATATTGACACAAAAATCCTTATTCAAATTCACTAACCACAAGACAACACAAACACAACTCTCAATTTCATCTGATTTCATTTGCCGTGTGTGGCGAGAACAATGCTCATCATAAGCTCTTTTAGAAAGAGAATTATAAATAATTCTTAAAATGACAATATTGGACTGCCAAAACCAATCCAAAAACTTATGCAAAAGAATACCAAATGAAATCTAATCCTTCAATTATATTATGCATACTTAATATATTATTATGTTACACAATCATTGTGTAACAATGAAAAACTACCAATGGCAAATGAATAAATATAGTCAGTATGTCTAATTATATTCCTATCGGACCACCCCAGTTATTTTTTCTCAAATAACTTCTTTGAGGCTTCTTTTAAGACTTTGGTTAATGAGCTAACCAGTCAAAATATTGACGCAATAAAGTAATCCCACATTATTGACAATCCTTTGACTACCATAATTAGCAGCAGCATTAGTTTGGCTTCACTTGCAACGATAAGGAATCAATATATAAACAACATAAGTACATGAAAACTTAGCCTAGATAAAAATCACCAATAAATTTAAGAAAAAAAGTAACTCGCCCAATCCCTTAATCTGTGGCACCAATAAAATAAAATATCAAACCAGGTTGAGTCTTGCCATATTTGGATATTTAGGTAGGATTTGAATGAAACGAAGCAAGTTCAGAAGAGTTTTTAGTTGATAGAGAAAGATTTTTGGATTTTATATTTTTCTTAAATTATAAATTATTGCACATTAAAGATTTTGTTCAAAATATCAAAAGACTAAAAAAAAACGAATTCTTGCATTTTGTCAATTTTGTGGTTTTTGATTATTTAAAAGTCTTATGAAAACCTTTCCTTAATTTTTTTAGCTGCAATCAATATACAAGGCATGGATATTTATGACATCATTTTAAACATTTAAACCCACATAATATGCAAAGTTTTATAATAACGCCTTCTTGTGAATGAATTAATCGTAAACTATGAGCGTATCTATTTCCATACATCTTTATCCAGTATGAATGACTAAAGTTTACATTTAAAAGGATGACGCTTGCATATGAAATTCATATTATGAATCACTTTAATCAAATTAAATCTACCCCAATAAACATTGAATTAGAATAATAAAACCATTTGAAAGTGTTTAAATTAAGACAAACCTGTGAAGACGAGATATTAATTCCTCCCGAGATGCTGTTTCTATTCCTGCTTCCAGAATTATGATTTGAATATTCCTTAAAAGGATAGCAATACTTGTTCTCTTGCTCTCCCTCACGAATCATTCTTAAAGTCCCCTTAAACTCTCCGGGGGGACATCGGCTTTCCAGCTCAAGCACCATTTTAGGAAGTACACACAAATATCAATAAATCCACCTTACAAATTTTAGACGCCAACTTTTCACTTCACTTTTCAATTAAATTAAGTTAACTACATGAGACATGGGAAGAGGATGTAAAAGGGATAAGTTTATGAATAAACGAACGACAGTTTCACTCACGCACAATGTAAACTTCCTTCCAGGAATTGTAAGTTGACTCAACTGGATTATTTAAATTGCTTGCATAATGTTACTTTGTCTGTGTTAAATATTTTGGCCTAAAATTATGGTCTTATCTTTTCCTGTTCTTTTATTGGTTTAAACACTGTAATTCAAGTAAATCCTTGGGTTGAGATTTGTTTGGTTTATTGAAGGTCTCCAAAACTTCTGGCAGTGTCAATAGCTATAAAGGTTAAGTCACCACGAGCCCTTAAAATCCAGCAGAGAATGTAGTCCTTTGAACAAATTCCTATGAGAAATAAAACAATGGAAATGCATTAGTGTCACAAACAATTCCAGTCTTCTTCGGAGGTCAGCTATGAAATGGGATTGAAAATTCCAACCAGGAAAAGTTTACTAGACCCTTGCGAGAATTAAACAAAATTTCAGGAAATGAGTGCGTCACTTCTCGAGAAATGTAGAGAACAAAACCAAACCGCAAACAACTATTTACCAAATTAAACTCTAAACTCTAAACAAATTTCGTAACATTGAATAGTACACGTTAATAATTATTTAGATACTTTGGTTTGTCTATCCTTGTAAACTAAGTATAAATAAATGTATATTTACTACTGTAACTTGACACTATGCAATGTAACATTGCAAATTGGGATATGAGACTACATACATATTTTATTGAAAGCGTGTCGGCATTCATAATCCTGCTCAAATACAGATATTTGATCTGTGTCATGTAAACAAAGCTGGACTGGGTGCATTCTATTTACAATTAAAACTTGTCGGCCGTCCTATGTTTACAAAGCTGTATAATTAAAATATAATCCAATAATTTTCTAAAATTACTAGAAGATTACTTTTCGCAACTCGTGTTTTCTACTCGTGTCTAAACTTTCCTCATCTTGTTAGTTGATCTTGTTTTGAATCAAATTACACCAATTTTCGCAATCATTTCGCATCAGCAAAACAATTGATGGAAAATATAACCAATCAATATTTCAAAAACGTACACAAATAAGAATCAAATTTCACCATTTATCATTTATCATATTTTCTCTCATTTAAATCTAAGTACTTCTTGATCTTTATTTTATAAAATTAAATATGCAAACATTTTAAACAGTGCAAATAATTGCTTTGTTTTTCCTTATCTCGTGAACTACGTATATAATGAATGGCGTGATTTTGTATTTTTATGACTTTTAAAATAGGTAATTTAAATGTTAAAACTTTACCTGGAAAATTATCCAGTTCTTAAAAATCTCCCCACGTCAGCAACTTTCTTCATAAATGTCTCAAGTTATAAATATTTGGCAAAGTTTGACACTTTCCTAAAACAAGGAAATTCTTCAGTCTCAACAGAGTTTGTCAGTTCCTAACTTGTAAATTAGGAAACAGTCTAAACAGTCTTTAAAGTAAACTTGGAGGCAAGTTGAGACAGCATAAGTTGTGCCTGCGAGTGTTGGACGAAGACTGAAGAGTGAATCATCTTGCCTCGCCTTCCACAAACTACAACTTTCTTGCATTCTCATCATCTTCCAACTTCTTGTATGAATCATTCACAGTTTCTAAAATTTTTTAAATGGAACCTCAAAATTTAGTTTTAATCCCAGAAACATTCAACCCTTTTCATAAAAGTCTTTGAGAGAATTGAAATTATAATTTAGACCCTCGTAAGAAAGTAGGTAGCAGTGAGTTAAATTCGGGTGTCATGTTGTTGGTGGTACAGTTATTTTGGCATTTTCTCCCTCAAATGACCAACTTGTATTCATGCCACGTAGAGATAGGGATTATTTGTGTTTGTTGGCTTTGCCTTTGCAATATTTATCTGATGCTACCTGGTCCAGAAACTCATCTTTACTTTTGCCCTCTTTCCTCCGAGTCAAATTCAATTGTCTAATTCTAAATTCTATGGTGGGCATGAATCACTCCGTACACTGGATTTACGACTAGGAAAAAATGTACAAACTTTCTCCGGCTCAAAATATTTCTCTATTCAAGGCAAGAAGGAAATGGTTGGGAGAATAAAAAAGTATGTAAAACAAATAGCTTAAATATTGGGAATGTTGGAATTTGTATGCATACGAGATTGGCAAATGCAAAAATTAATTCAGCGTTCAGTATTCTTTCTTGAATGATGAGCAATTTTCTTTATCTTTAGGCGTGGGAGCAAAACTCTACAGGAATTGAACTAATTCAAGTTAAAATTTTCTGCAAGTAATTGTCGAATCGAGGTCGCTTTTATTCAAACCAAATGTTTTTCAGGAAAAATGTGTAGAAAAGTAGTAGCTTAATAAATTGAGATGATTTTTTAATATGGCAAAAACTGTGCTTCCTGTGAACATGTGCGAATTTGAGTAATCGATTTGTAAAATGTGTAAAGTTATCAATTTCTAAAAAAAATCTTGTGGCTTTCTGGTTGAGATCCTTTCTCTGGGTGTCATCAGTTGAATGCCATATATTTGAATAAATTACAAGTAAAAGTGCATTTCATCTTCTTCCATATCCTCTTCATGGCCCCCAACTGTGCGGAACAATGTTGATTACTTATTACAAGCCATAATAACTTTTGAATCTTGTTAAATCAATGCCGAAATGTCAATGGAACTCAGAGTTTATATACTCATAAATATGTCAATCTCAGTCGTGAGAGGATGATGATGAGTTTGATTAAACATTGCAATTCAATAACCAAGATTGAGAGGATTAAGAATTTATAAGAAGATGCGTGTGCCACTTACAAACTGGTAAAGTGCAAATTAATGATTGCCGGATTGATTGGATTTTACGAAGATGAGTT
The DNA here is from genome assembly GCA_034698145.1 of Proisotoma minuta. Lineage (NCBI taxonomy): Eukaryota > Metazoa > Arthropoda > Collembola > Entomobryomorpha > Isotomidae > Proisotoma > Proisotoma minuta. The sequence goes on from JAQIXN010000859.1 coordinate 20,998, forward strand.
CTGTTTAATTGATGTGTCAATTTTATCAATAATCTTGAAACGAAACTCATTGAATTCAAAGGCAAGCAAACATTGCCATTTATAGAAACCTTTTAGAAAAAAACTCCACGTTTGAATAAGCAAGTGTTTTAGGTGCCAATGCCAAACGATGAAGAGCCATTGTATTTATGTGAAAATCAGTGTCATTTGACCACAAAAGTACTAAAAACCTGAATTTGTAGGAAAAGTTTGGGACATTTCATTGAATTGTGGTGGATTTATAGGAAAGTTAACCAAGCTAAATGGGACAAATAAACAGAGATCGCAACAATCAAATTCATTGAATAAGAACAAAAGGAATGGCCCAGCCGGTGGCAATGAAATCTTTAAATTGTTGTGACTTGTTTTACTATTTGCCAAACTAAGGTGCGAACAAAATTTTTGATCAAATGGGATTGGCTTTTTATGCATTGTGCTAGTCATGAAAAATATCTAAAATACTCAAATAATATGTAATTATTTAATATATTTCGAAATTATAGAAATCTGTATAACGCTGAACTTTACAAATTTTAGTTTACTCAGTAGTCCCGATTTTTGACTTCGTGACTCTATTGACCTGCAAAAATATTTCCATTTTTGGAAAAATAAAAAAAAATATAATTAATATTATTATTACTTTGTCAAGTACAAATATGTGTAACCAGAAGAGCTGTCTATAATATGTACTAGTAATCAAAGCGTAACATATAGAGCAGTTTAAATTTCCAATAATTTGCTAAAATTGTTGATAGCTAGCTATTACTGCAATTTACAGCTAAATTTTGTAATTATTGCAATAATGAGATTGCAACGTTACTTCTTCTGCATGAGCAAACATTGAAAGACGAGAAGAAGAGATGCACTCGGCATAATAATTAGTTGAGTGAATTTTTACAAATACTTTGCCAAGAGTGGGCCAAAGTCCTCGTAACCTAATCATCGTAATATTCCATTCAGTTCCTAATTTGTTAATTACAAATTGCATCCTTGAGTCGGATTATGGCACCATGTGACAAAAATTGAGTCGGAGGAAATTTTGGTTGATCATTGACATTAGTAAAAAAAAAATACCTACGCATATATTTGTCTATTGATTAAATTAGCATAATGTTCAACTTTTGATGATGAGATTGACATTGACGATTAAAATCATTGGACTCCAAGAATGGGACTCATCGAGTTGTTTGATGACGTTTTATTAAAATAAATCTAATGATCTATATCTGTCAATAACTTGGTTGATAAAACATGGAAAGTGTTGAGTAAGATAATTACAGTTTTATTCAAGTGTAAATTGATTTATATCCCCAATGACCCATCACTGATTAGGTTATTAGCAAATTGGAAATAGGTCAAGCTGCTACATGAAATTATTTTTGATTATTGCGAGCAAAAGCTTTAATCATGTCGCAATGCTTATTTGTATAATCAGTGTTTACGATTCCACACAAAATGTCAAATTTGCATTCAGAAACATCTCCAGTACTAGGACAATCTGAGTCCTCTGCTTCTTTTCCAGAATCTTTGTACCAATGTCTGAAAATTTTATAAGCACAAAAAATTTCAATCGTTTTATATTGAATATTGATGCTTACCTATAATAAGTCAAAAAAAGTTCATCGTCGACCGCCATTCGTTTGACAAAATCAAAGAGGTCAACAGGTCTGAGTCCCTCAAGTCCGTACGCTTCCTTTGCTGAATACTCCTTATAAAACACTGGGTCAACGTTTGGCCCGGCAGCATTAGCGGCTACCAAATCATAAACATAAGTTTCATGGTCAACAATTTGCCAAGTAGATTCTGCTCTGACGCCATCAGCATAAAATACTTTGTAGCCAGGATTCAAGTTTGTGTACGGAGTCACACTTGCACCGATGTAAAGAGATCCAGAAGGCTCTGGTGGATTTTTGGAATCGTCAAAGAAAACCTTAAATTCATCATTGTGAGTGTGTCTGAAATTGTAATTTATTAGCAAGTTTGATTGCATAAATTGCATCATGCAATTTGCATGCTACAGAAAGTAAAAAAAAAGCATTTACCCATAGAATTGAGCTAAAATGATGTTTTGATATCTATTGATCACTCGAAGAAATTGAATGCTCCATTTGGACCAACAATCATCGCCACCCTGTCAGATATATGTACATATTCCAACAAATTCATGAATAATTATTGAATTGATTAAAAATTGTAATTGTACTAACTGGAGGAACATGGCCAACGACCCAAACTTTTTCTCCAGCTCTTTCAGCCTCATACATTGTATTTGAAAACCATTGAAGCTGTCCCTCTGGATCAACTGCACCATAAACTATCCAGAAATTGAAAGTGTAGCAGAAATTTGTATTGAGGACAACAAGACGGAAGCCTGGTTTATGAAGCTGAGTGTAATATCCTTTTGTGCGGAAAGTGCTCAAAGCTTGAGGTGTCAAGTAATTTCTGTAAAGATCCGCTTGAAAACCGTATAACCATTGCATATCATACTTATCCCAAACATGCTCTGGAGCGAACATATTGCAGGGGTGCGGCTTTACAGAAATACATGTCAATACTGGTAATACGAAAATTGGTCTGGGATAACTTTATATTGCTAACCTCGTGGTTGCCAATTGCTGGATAAATTTGCTTCTCTGGGAATGCATTCGTAATGGCATTCATGTATGCTGCATAATGATTTCTGTTATCCTCTATGGTGGTATTCCAAATCTGATGGTGAACTAAATCGCCAGTACTTAAAACAAAGTCTGCATCTGGGTGGCGATTTGCAGCATCAAGAAACACGTTGTGGGTCGAATCAATAGGGAAATCGCAATTAAAATCCCCCCAATGGCCTGCAGAAATTGAACTGTTTGAAGGGTCGTCTCTAATATCAGGTCGACAACACATGGGCTTTCCGCAGTCAGTCAGAGATCCTTCTGCATAATGAAGGTCGGGATGAATGTCAGTCACGTGGATAACTTTTACAGTAGGGACATTGTCCTTAAATAAGGATTAACATAAGCTACGATTATATGCAAATAAATTACACAATGGAAAACGTGTTTTTAGCTCACTGGAATAAGTGGATGCTGGATAACTGGTGGTCTCATCTGATAATCAACGTCAATCACCCAATCCGTCATTGTGTTGTTCATGTAAAAACAACCAGGGAGTAAATCTGAACCCAGAACAAGACCGCAGAGGTCGAAAACTGTTAGCCAGTGATGATCAGTAGCCATGAAATAAACTGGGTCCTTTATATATGAACAAGGATTTTTTTACAAGGAAAGAGTTAAACTCAAAATCTCATGCTTACCACATAAAGAGGAACAATCATTTCACAAACTTCTTCATCGACGATATTCAAAGATTTGCATAAAGCGATGGTGCTATTAGAGATTTCATCTACCGTTTGTCCTTGTCGAATCCAATCTAGAACCACTGAAAGTGCAGTTTCACATAACGCACAAGTAATTGGAGATCTCCCTGCTTTTCTTGAATTTCCATAAAATCCAGAGAGAAGCCAAGTTTTAAACTCGGCCCTATTAAAAGTATTGGATTAGAAAATAAATTAGGGAATGTTATTAGTGATATTTATAAAATCGCTTCCTACTTATGTTCATGCAGAACTTCGATTCTGTCATCTTGGAAATCAGACGTGCAAACTGCAGACCCTAAAACAAGGGCAAGAATCCCAAATGCTACAAGTGACGCCTTCATGGCAAAATGACCAGAATCCGAATTCAAAGACAAATGACGAAGGGCTAATCAAACGAAAACCACTTTATATGCATTTTTGTCTAAATTAAGCCTTTTCATAATCCCATTCACAGGGTCCAGATGATAAACTAGCTATCAATCAAAATTATCAACGAAAAATAAAATCTCTTGATCAATGCGCTTTATTTTTGGCAACACCAAATTAGCGTGTTATACATAAATTGTTTGACTACTCTTTTTAACAATTTTTCAGTCATATATTATATATAATCCATGATAATAGCACACACACCTCCATAAAATCGTTTTGTTGAATGACTTGATTGATTAATGATTATTTTTAAATTCAGCTTAATTCGTGTAAGCTAAGCTAATGATAATTTTTTTAAAGCTATAAATTGCTTATTATCAACACAGTTTCCTTAAACAATTATGTATTGTCGCAAAGTTTAAATAAAAATAATTAGTTATTCTCCGGATGTCAGGCAGCACTATTGGCAGTTTTTACGGCCTTCTTTTGTGAAAGCCAAGAGAGCTGTGGAGAAATTCCAACATTAAAACATGCATTGTCCCACGTAGGCTGACCCAATTCCATTGCTTTCTCTGCTCCTACTGTTAAAACACTCAATAAATAGCTTTTGTCTTCTAAAAGTTCCGTCAGTCTTTCCCTAATTGGCTTCAAGTACTCTATTAAAGCTTCTGCAACTACGAGCTTATACTTTCCAGTATCTAATCCTTGTACTTTTGCGCATATTTCTTCTGGGGTCTCTCCAGTGCATAAAGAATGAATTGTTATAAGATTCGAGACTCCTGGTCTCTTTTCTTGATCGAATGTTATTTCAGATGTAAAATCAGTGACTGCTTTCTTAAGCTTGTCAACTATTTGATCTGGAGTATCACTCAAACTGATTCGACTTTTTGGATCTGGCTCAGATTTTGACATTTTACTATCTGGTTTTCGTAAACTTCTTAATCTGCTCCACATTCCAACTACATAAAAATGATAAATAAATTAATTGTAAATGTTTCCATTGATTGTACATACTTTCCATCACGGCTTTTGGAACAGCAAAAGTTTCTCCGTAAATACGATTAAATCTTTGAGCTGTGTGCTGTGCAAGTTGAATATGCTGAAAATTATCTTCTCCTACTGGGATATGCGTCGCACTGAATAATTATTTAATATTAAAAAATATAATTTATATTTCAATTTTATAAAGAATCATACTTGTACAACAAGACATCCGAAGCTTGTAACACAGGATAGGTAAAAAGGCCCAATGGAATTTCGTTGAGAGCTTTGCTCTTTTCCTTAAATTGCGGTAATTGACCAAGTCTTGCCATTGTTGTCGTACATCCCAACACCCAAGAAAGTTGACAATGTAATGGCACCTATAAACAAGAAATTGGTTACAAAATGCAAAAAACAATTTTTCATCGTTACATACATGGGACTGCAAAAATAAGACGCTGCTGTTAGGGTCGATACCACAAGCAAGAAGAGTAGCCGCACATTCAAACGTTGATCTTTCCAAGTTATCACGGTCCTAAAATCATTTTTCAATCAATTCAATCATGTTTTAAAACTGAATAGCCAACAAAATATATTTTAAAAAAGAGTACTTGTGGCGATGTTATCGCGTGAAGGTCAACAATACTGTAGATGCATTCTTGATACTTCCCTTCAGCCCTTTCGTCCTGAAGCTTGACCCATTGTCTTATGGCTCCAAAGTAATTCCCCAAATGTATTTGTCCCGTCGGCTGAATCCCTGAGAATATCCGTGGGGGGTATTTGGAATTGTCGGAGGGGGTCGTGGTCGTGGTCTCATGTTGCTTGGCTATCGCAGCCTGTGCAGGGGACAGTCCCTTATTGACTTTGGAACTCAGAGATCGTTTGACGAAGGACAAGCTTCCAAAATTTCTCGCAATTGCAGCTGTTGAATTATTCATGGCCTTTAAACTTCACTTGATTCAGTTTGTGAATCAAAAGCTGAGGAACCAGTCAACTATAGTTTAGTTTTAAAAGTTCGCCTTTAAAAAAAAACCAAACTATAATTTTAATTGCTAAAGATTGTGCAACTATTTTTGCGCTATCCGAATTTATTTTTGCGAAAGTAAGAGACCCGGGAAGAATTTTAGATTGAGAGAAAGTGAAAAAACTGAAAAA
>JAQIXN010000860.1:0-26855 GCA_034698145.1 Proisotoma minuta
TAAAAAGGTCTTTTCATGCTGAAAAATAATATGTATGGTTTGTGGGGTATCAGATCAAAAGCTAAAATTATATGGGGGTAGCAACGTAGAGTGCTTCCTTTTTTTAATAAAAATTAATTAATGCTGCAGATCTATAAAATTAACCCCATTCATCATTTCGTTTCCCCATATAATTTTAGCTTTTGATCTAATACCCCACAAACCATACATACATACAGCATGAGTCAGAAATTGGTTACCATCCGAGTCATAAATAGGTTACCACTTTTCTCATGGCGACAATTTTCAGATGACAAAAATTGTCATTTCTAACATTTCATTCAATGAGCAATTGCAACCAAATTAAGTTTAGGTTAATTAATTGTAATGGGGGGCAATTTAACTGAAACTGAACGAATGTGGATTGTGGCTGAGCTGATGAGAAATGGAGACAGCATTTCAGCAACTAGACGCAACTGGACCTTTCAAGGTACAATTTTTATGGCATATGAAGTAAATAAAACTCATTTAAAAAAAAGGTACACCGACCCCGTCACGTCTCTCCATCCGAAAAATTAGGGATAAGTGGCAACAAACTGGAAGCATCAAGACCATCAAACAAACCGGACGCCCAAGAACTGTGAGAATTGAAGAGAACTTTCTTAGCGTTGTGGATGCTTTGATTGAAGAGCCTCACACGAGCACACGAAGGATTTCATCCGTCAAAGATTTCAGTCAAACTTCCACAGTTAGAATGCTGAAAGAATTAGGTTATAAACCATTTCGGCCCACGTTGGTACAAGGTCTTCTTCCGGGGGACCCTCAACAAAGGCTAAACTTTGCAAATTCGTTTCTTGCAAGAGCAAATGCAGACCAAGAGTTTATTAACAAAATTTGGTATTCGGACGAGGCCACCTTTAATTTAAATGGAACAGTCAATCGACGGAATGATGTTTATTGGGCTGAACAAAATCCTAACCGAATAATAGAAAAATCTCTAAAATCGATTGGACTTACCTGTTGGGCTGCCGTCTCATCAGAAGGAATAATTGGTAAAAAAATATTTAATAATAATTGCTAATTAAACTAATTTCATCTCAATATCCCTTAAGGTCCCTACTTTTTCCATAACCGGCCGCCTCCAGGATTCTTTTTGCCATATTTCTCCCCATGCACAGTAAACGGGGATAATTACTACGAAATGCTATCGGAGTATTTTGTGGACAAAGTCAGCGAGCTCCGAGACCCGGATAGATTTTTTTTCCAGCAGGATGGAGCGTCGCCCCATTACACAACGGAGGTCAAATCGTTTTTGGATCGAGTTTTCGTCAATCAGTGGATTGGGAGGGGAGTAACTCTTTCAAACAGCATTGCTTGGCCTGCCAGATCTCCAGACCTTACTCCCTTGGACTTTTTTTTGTGGGGCTACGTCAAGAATTTGACGTACGCACAAAAGCCAGAAAATTTGTTTGAGTTACAACAGGCTATTGTCAATTCATTTGAAGAAGTTTCAGTAGAAATGTGTAGAAAAGCGTGTCAGTCTGTTGAAAGACGATTAAATGTTTGCATAAATAGGAGAGGTTTGCATGTTAAGTGATCAGTGTTAAAGTTTTTTGATAATACGGAATTGTGTTTCATTTTATGTTGGTTGCAAAGTTTTGTGTCAAAATTTGTTGTGTCGTAATAAGCTAAAAACTTGATAAAAGTTATGAAAAATTATATGCATCCGTTGTCTCATTTTGTCTAACTCTATCAAATCAATCACTTTAATTTGTCACTGTCTTAATTTGTCTCTAAATAAAATCAAGGGCCCAACTTGCAGCTTCACAATTAAATATAATAATTATTATTTTGAGCTCAAGTTGCTTTGTTACCATTAAAGTGGTAACCTATTTATGACTCGGATGGTAACCAATTTCAGACTCACCCTGTACACAAAAAAGCAAAAGTTACACCCCCTGGCATTCAGGGGGAGGGGCCCAGCGTAAAAAATGACCCACTCTACATATCTTAGAATTACTTGAACTAATTTTCTGCAAAGTTTCATCAAGATCTGAGAGTCCATAGTTGCGGTGCTTCCCTTGTTAATGTCATTTAAATAATTAAATATTGATTAAAGAAGCATAATAATAATAATTAAATTAAATACTTAGATATATCTATTCAACATATCCGATGAGACAATTAAAGGGGGAGGAGTAGGAGAGGGTGGGGACTCGGGGCTGGATTTCCCAGCTCCATCGCTATCTATGTCATTGCTTTCAGACCTTTTAGGGCGTCTGAAAATGTTTTGAGTTCTGCCTCGAGAGTTTGTTCTGATTCTTCTGATTTCATCATCACTGTCATCAAATGAAAAGCTCATGGAAATGCCCTTGTGTCGAGTGGGCGATGTTGGGGAAGGCGAACGACGAAGTGCAAGTGACTTTTCAATCCACTCCAACATTAAAAGAACTTCATCGGAAGATCTAAGCCTATAATTTGCACCCGTCCTGCTCCCTCCGTTTGACGAGACTTTAAATGTGCAAGCGATACCAGAAAGTGTCTCTATTGCTTCTTCGTCACTGGCGTCATCTCCACAATAAATGACCCTCACCCGTTCTGTCCAGTCCACTCCATATGTCGTCCTCAATATATGAATCGAAGCTCTTCCTTTGTCCCATTTAACTTCAGGCTTTGCTTCTAATGCCATTGCAGCCTTATGGGGTTGAAAACCATGAGCCAAGAAAATCTCAGTAGCTCGTAGAATGAATGCGTCACGAAGATGTCGAGGGACTTCTCTATAGTGAAATGTGAGAAGTGCTCCTTTGTTTTCGACCCATGCTCCTTCCTTGCAAACTTCGTTTTGTAAAGACTTTAAAAGATGCGCAATTCTTTCTTCGTGCTCATTAGTAATTGGATGCAAATACTTTGTTCCATCGGGACTCAATATTTCAAGGCCATCTAAAGCCGCATATGTGATCCCTCTTATTCCAATTGTTTCACATAAATCAGTAAGACTTCGGCCTGAAATGATGCAAATACTGACGTCATTGGAATATCTTGCGAGCCGCCGAAGGACACTTCTAGTCTTTTCTGGCATTTTTGCTAGCTCGGGTTTTTGAGCAATTGGGCATAATGTTCCATCATAGTCTAAAATCAAGCTGAGCTTTGCTTTGCTGGTGTCATTCAAGTCCACGTAATCAGAAAGATAGTAGTCAAAGTCGTCTAATGTTAATGGAGCCATTTTGTTGTTACTTTGAGAATTATTGTTATCGCAGGTAAGGAATCCCATAGCACTCAAAAAACTATTGAGCCAATAATTAACGTCCATTTTTTGCTCTCTTCTTTGAAGTTGTTTCATTCTAAGGAGCCGTTCGTCAAATGGCATACATAAAGCACGATGAAGTTTATCTGGTTTATAGAATGAGATGTATTAGAGAAATTGACATTACCCCCAAAATAAACGGAACTGACAGCGTCAGAAAATCAAAGTTTACCTGCCACGTCGTCAATTTCATACGGATTTACTATTATGGCTTCTTGCATCATTCCTGCAAAACATTCAAAAAATAAAAGTTTATTAAACTTTTCAAAGATTGAGACATGAATTATTATTGAAACTTGAAACTAGCACGAAACCTACTACATACACATACATATACATACAATTTAATAATAACCCACTTTAGCTAATGGGTCACTACATTTAAACCAAAGACACCCTTGAAATTTTGCATGTTTATATGGCATTGAGATAAGGATTTATCTTATTGTTGTCTGTCGAGAGTTTATTTGTTTTGATTTTAATAAAAAATGTTTTACATATTACACGAGTTGTCCTCTTAAAGGTCAAAATGTTTATATGAAAAAAAATTACGCAAAAAGCTATCTGACAATACTGATATGTATATAGGACTAACTAAAGAACATGTTTAATTACTTACCCCCCGCCCCAGCGAAAGGGGATAATAATAAAACACCAGGGTCTGAATGGTCCTGACATGCTACAAATTCTTTGGCTACCAAATTCATTCCATCTCTAAGTGGGCTGACTAATGCCACTGATGCATCTCGATAAAACGCTGCGAGCTGCTCTTGGGAGATGCATCCGTAGATATAGCGAATTGGACTCCAATTTGCTGAAGAGAATCTTCCATTAATTTTTCCGATTAACTGATCCATTTCCTCCTTTAAAGCTTGATATTCTTTTACATCTGTCCTGCTGGGGACCGCTACCTATAAGAATACATGTTATTAAATAATCTTAATTATCATTTGTAAAAATTAGTTTTATTTTAACTCACTTGAAAGAAAATACATTTTCCAAGATACTCGGGATGTTTCTCCAATAAACGCTCAAATGCTTTCACTCTGTTGACCAGACCTTTTGTGTAATCTAAACGATTACATAATCGAAATTACATAATACATACATTTACATCAATACAATTAAATAATACATAATCGATTATAAACGAACCTAAACGATCCACTCCCAATATAATTTGCTGGTCTTTTTCTTTCAACACTTTTGGTGCAACTCGACTCATCTCTGCAAAATGCTCATAAGGGATCCCGATAGGCAATGATTTGACATGAATTGTTCGTCCATCCAGCTCGCACAAGAATCTCCCTCTGTCTACCCGGCATCCAAGTCGACGCTGGCAACAATCCAAAAAATTTAAGCAATAGTCGTCAATATGGAATCCTATTAAATCAGAACCTGCCAAAATAAGACAATATAGATCCTTGAGCAAATGTTTTACGAGTATTTAATAATGTCATCGCTAAAGTATGTAGGGTAAAAACATTCTGCGTAATTGCAGTCAGTCAAGTAATTACCTAAAATGCCATCAAGAATTTCGTCGTCCCAAGGAAAGAGACGAAACAAATCCCACGCTGGGAATGGAATGTGCATGAAAAAAGAAGTTTTGCATCTGAGACCTTCCTCTTCTGCAACCTGTGAATCATTACAAATTACGATTAATTTATAATGATAAACATTCTATTTAATTTTCCTGGTTTGATAACACACCTTCCGTGGATTAATTGCATTAAAAATGTAATTTTAGGATTTATATATGTAACCTATAGACCTCGCCCCTGAACTGCTTATCTGCATACTGCATTTTTAGTTAATGCAATCAAATGTAATGGGTATAACTACGTTTCAGACAATTGGGTCACAGAGTATTTTGAAAGAATGTACAACGAACGGGAAACCAACCTTTCGAACAATGCTTGCAGATAGCATGAGTTGATAATCATGAATCCACACAAGTGGTACGACATCCGTCTGACCTTCTGCATCCAGTTTTGCCACTGCTTTCTTCAAAGCCACGATTGTCTTTTCGGCAAAGATTTCATTTACTTTTTTATACGCATCGTAAGTCTCACTAGAAAAGACGGCTCGATCCGGCATTGAATGAAAAAGAGGCCAAAACGTCCCGTTGCAGCATCCATTATAGTATTTGTCAAATAACTCGGGATCTATCATTACGCTTTCAACTTGTTCAGATAAAAGCCCTGCTGTTGGACTTTTGTCATCCAAACTTGATTCTGGAATTATCTCGTCATCTCTCAGTTGAATCCCAGGCCATCCAACCCAAATCCCTTTACATTCAATGCAAACTGGTGCGACTGCAGTTACTAATCCCCCAGCACTGAAGATTGAGAAAATAATTGTTTCAAAAATGCATTTTATGCATGGAAGAAAGTTTTACTACAGTTTTAACTTGTATTAAAAATGTGAGACGGGGAAAATGAGACAAAGAAGCTTGTGCTTACCACTGCTTTCTCTCAAGTTTTCCATCGGCATTTCTATGCAAAATGAATGGTAGACGATTAGACACCACGATCATAGGAGAGCTTAAACGACTTTTTACTTTCATGATGTACTTTTAAAAGAAAATTCAAGAAAGTTTAACGAGTGTTAATCAATTGGATAACAATTTGTTAAAGTAAATTTGCGACTTGTTCCAAGTTAATGCTTGCTGTAGCAGAGAGAGTAAAAATCTCAGCAACCCAATGCATAACTGGTAAGTTGGAATATTGGACCACCCGCTTTATATAGATGCTCCTCGCTTCATAAACTATCACTGCAAGTGCAGAGTCTGTCTGGATGATCATCATTGTATTATTGTGTCTCTTTTCTCCGTTGTTCGTCTGCTGAATATTTTGTGTAAACAAATACAAAAAGAACCTTTTCGTTTGGCCCTTCAACGAGATGCATCTCAAAACGGCCCAAACGTAATTTTTCTTGTATTGGGTCAGGTTTTGTAAAATTCCATGTTCGTGGCCCATAAACATTAAACCTACTTCAAATCACAAATGTTGGCAAAAAATATAAATGTTTCCACTTGTTAAACATAATCAAATTATTTTGAACTTGACAAGCTATCATTGAATTAATAATATTTGATACCGTTATCGTTTAATTAACATGCTTTATGACCAAAAAATTATATTATTATTTTTTGAAATTCAATTCCAGAAAAAATATACAAATGAAAAACTTGGTTTTTGGTGATCACTCTTTGGGAAGATGTTCAGAGAAGGAAATATTGGGTAACAAATACTTTACGAAACTCAAAGTCCAGTTACATTTGGTCTTTTGCTGTGCTAGGTCTGATATTTTTGTCCCAGATTACGTTAAATTGAAAATCTTAATGAATATGACCCATAATATCAATATGTACTTTTAAACAAAACAATGACTTGGGGTTTTAGGCTTCAGCGTAAAAGTATTCAAAGAACGTCAACCTTGGCCTTCAACTGTCAATTCTACAAGCAAAGAATAAACTTTCCCTAATTCTCATCCAACAAACTTTTTTAGTTTGCCACGTTCTAACTCCCTGATCCTCTAAGTAAGTCAATAAAAAGCTTACACAACAATATGTAACGTAATGATTACATACAGCTATAAAATACTGCGTATGTTATTTATCTTTTATTTCTTGCTGGAGACAACTAGTTTTTAAGATTTTGAAGCATCAATGTATCCCAATTACAATGAGACGTCCGGTTTCGTGAGGTAAATTCCAGACCAAACTGGTAGAACACAATGGATCTTGTTGTGTAATCCTATTTACGGTCAAGGGCACAAAATGATCATTTTATTATGAGTATCCTTCATCATGACCATTTTTATCAAAAATAAAGCAAACACAAATAATGTCCGTTTAAAAATAAACGCGACCAATAAATAATCGAGTACAATTAAAACTGTGCAAAAATAATACCGGCACCAAAAACCAGTGCCTATGTACTCAAGATTAATTGTACCCTTTGTGTAAACTAATTTAAGTTATTAAAAGGTCAACATAATTAATTTTTTTATTCATGACTTTTGGCTTTCTGTAACTATTGCTGCTTATCGTTAGTGTAATGTAAATGAGCATGAAATGAATTCGCTAATGTTTGCACGCGCATTTGATTATCGTGAAATGTAAATATAATAATATATAACTGTTTATTTTTTTAAATAATTAGAACGCGTGTAAAGAAAACTCTAGAATGGAATTGTACTGCATTCATCAAAGCCTTAGAAGAACTGAATAAATGAATGAGTCAGTTAACCATGCTTATGGTCACTTTTTGATAACAGTCCTATGTCATATTATTATAATATAGAGTAAATACTCATAGCAGAGTATTAGAAATTGTTTTTGCTAGAGTTTTCGATGACGGAAAATTTTGACATTTCTAAGAATGATATTTGAATCATAATAATATTTTCTTTTGTTTCTCGGCTCTTAGTTTTTATGTCGCATTATTATTAAATGACGACTCTAATTCCCACAGTCGAGAAAGAATTCCGAGAAGATGTGGCTTTCCTCGTGTCGTCTGTCTCATAAGACGGCGATGACAAGCGTGGATTGAGATTACATAGTTTGATACTTTTTGATGCGTAATGACCCCACTGACATTGATTAACTTTGATTTAGTCTTGTATATATAAGCACTAATTATTTTGGAACAACATCGTTAAAACTTTCCTTGTTGACTATTTTTGCAAATAAGACCATTTGCAAAGGTCGTGGCTTAGCATAAGTAACTTGACTCTCCAGCCAATCCTTCATTTACCTCATTCATTCAATAAAAATGTATAGCTTTTGCCACTTTTATTTCTCACTCTGAAAATATCATCATAAAATTAAATTACCAAGCCAAAGCCAACTGTACAAATGTTGTACGTATATTAAATTTGAAAAGTCATTGATTAAATTTTGTAATAAAAAACAGCAATTAATTAGTATCGTCTGATCTGATGTAGGGAAAAGCGTCACAAGTAGGCACCAAAAGTTTCATCAAGCAATTGGGATCATAACTTTTAAAGCATGTGTGCATAATATTTGTGCAATGTCTCATCTTAAATAATTTGCCTCATTAACTTGAGCCTTATGCTTGCTTCTCATTACAAAGAGCTATTCATAATCATGAATTTTGGGTCAACTGAAAAATGTGTATGCATTTTAATAAAAAACGACAAGATTTTTTGATAGATGATGATGATGGTAGTGTTGTATTATTCCGGTAGCCGTAAAACCACAAGTACAATAAACAGCAGTGACACTGTGTTTGAGTATTCAACACAATTACCACATTCGGGTAGAATATAGAAATTATAGCTGAACAAAGAAATTAATTTTACAATAAAATTATTACAATAATAATAATTAACAAAGAGTTGGTGCTCATATGATGTGGTGCTGTTGTTGTTTAAAAACTGTTGATGCTGATTGCTCTTCTTGCTCTTCCTTCTGATGATGATTTACTATTCAATATTAAATATTTCGGATGGTTAATAAATTGATGGTAATTTCGGATGTTGATGATGTTGTCGTGATGTTGTTGTTGTATAAGAGAGATGTAGTAATTATTAAAATACATAGAAGCATTTTAAAAGCATTTCCTGCAAATAAACAAAGAGAAAGTATTTAGAACTTTTTCCACTCGAGAAAATCAAAGTTAAAAAAGCTTTTTTTTTAAGTACCTGTGGACAATTCCTGGGCCGGACTCGTCGTATTCTTGCTTGGAGATCCACATCTGTTGGAAGGTGGACAAGGAAGCAAGAATAGAGCCTCCGATCCATACGGAATATTTCCTTTCTGGGGGAGCAATGATCTTGATCTTGATGGTTGATGGAGCCAAAGCAGTGATCTCCTTTTGCATTCTGTCAGCAATACCTGAAAACAAGGAAAAGAGAAATGAGTTGTCGAGCCGAGGTGAAATTAGAAATCAACTAATAAACCACCAAAGTAAATCACTTACCAGGGTACATGGTGGTACCTCCGGACAAGACAGTGTTGGCGTACAAGTCCTTACGGATATCAACGTCGCACTTCATGATGGAGTTGTACACGGTCTCGTGGATTCCGCAGCTTTCCATTCCCAAGAATGAAGGTTGGAAGAGAGCTTCTGGGCAACGGAAACGTTCATTACCGATTGTGATGACTTGTCCATCAGGCAATTCATAGGATTTCTCCAATGAGGTGGAAGCAGCTGCGGTGGCCATTTCTTGCTCAAAGTCCAATGCAACATAGCACAACTTTTCCTTGATGTCACGGACAATTTCTCGCTCAGCAGTGGTGGTGAAAGAATAACCACGTTCAGTGAGGATCTTCATGAGGTAGTCAGTGAGATCCCGACCAGCCAAGTCCAAACGGAGGATGGCATGGGGAAGGGCATAACCTTCATAAATGGGGACGGTGTGAGAGACACCATCTCCAGAGTCCAAGACAATACCGGTGGTACGACCGGAAGCGTACAAGGACAACACAGCTTGGATGGCGACATACATGGCTGGGCAGTTGAATGTCTAAACAAAAAACAAAACAAAGGGTGCCCATTGTTGAAAATCTCAAGATATGCAAACAAACTTAACAAACAATTCAAACCTCAAACATGATTTGGGTCATCTTCTCCCTGTTGGCCTTTGGGTTGAGAGGGGCCTCAGTGAGGAGGATGGGGTGTTCCTCTGGGGCAACTCGGAGTTCATTGTAGAAGGTGTGATGCCAGATCTTTTCCATATCATCCCAGTTGGTCTACAATTGGCCATATTTTTGTTTACAATTTGTGTTCATCTTTTGCATACATATAGTATAATGTCATAAATATTTGAGGCTTACGATGATTCCGTGCTCAATTGGGTACTTCAAGGTAAGGATACCTCTCTTGGATTGGGCTTCATCCCCAACATAGGAGTCTTTTTGTCCCATACCGACCATGACACCCTGTAAGATAATTCATTTCCATTATTGCTCATATTGCACAGTGAAAGTTGAGTCTCCCCAAGAAGTTGCTCGGGTTTTCTATTAATAGCTCTACAAGTGTGGGACTGGAAGATAGTTGTGTAAAGTAAAACTCGGGTAGCAAGAAAGAGAGAGAGAGAGCTAAGATGGGGGTCTCTGAGCCAAAAATAAACCACCCCAAATAAGGGCATGTAGGGATGAGATTCATTTTTTTTTTAAATAAATTTTCAAAAAATAGTGTTCATTTTTTACCTGATGTCTTGGGCGACCAACAATGGATGGGAACACAGCACGGGGGGCGTCATCCCCAGCGAACCCGGCCTTGCACATACCGGATCCGTTGTCAACAACCAACGCAGCAACATCGTCGTCACACATTGTGATTGGATTTGATGGTTTTTCACCTCACAAACTAGAGCGACAACAATATAAAGATTATTAAAGCTTTCACTTTAGAAATATTCAATGGATTCTGTGTTTTTTGGAAATTTAAACTTTGTTTTCACACACCTCAAAAGCCAAGGGAAGATGTTTCTCACGAGCGAGACAGATCCGAAATCAGGTCGTTATTTCACCCGTCGTTTCTTTTTAAATCACGGCGTTCCCCCAGCCTATTTCCTCACCCGGATAGCCCAAAAATAAACCGAAACCAACCCGCCCTCCATCTGTACCTCCCTTGGCCATATAAGGTCATCCAAAAAATATAAGCTTGCATCTTTACACACTTTCTTAATCTCAGACATCCTTTCAAAGTTTTAAACTAGACATATCCTATATTTCCCTGCACATTTCTCTCGGATTTGATTGCTTTACATGGAAGTGACAGTAGCAAGCAAACTTTGTATTCTTAGATGCAGTGGTCCATATATGAACAAGCAGCCCCAAGAGAAAGAAAAAATGCCAATATATAAACTAACACCATGCAACTTTGTGCATAAATTGCAGGCATAGAAGGTTGATAATTGCACGCTGAGAGAAACAACATTACTTTGTTTTAAAACTGACCCAAAACGAATATGAAAACTATTCTTAGGAGTAACTTTATATTCTTGAGCTTCTATGAATTGAAATTTATGACAATAAAGTAAATCAAATCATCATAAATTTTATTTGGTGATGAAGCAGTCTATAAATTTGTCGGTTCTCATGTGAAAAGAACCAAAGTGTAAATTCGAGCAATTTCCAAACTAAGTAGTGTTGGTCTTATTTTTCTCGTACTATAGTAATTGGGAATATTGGAAATTTCAATTTGGAATGTACAATATGCACGTTTCTGTCTGTACATTAAACTGGCTCTATTATTTCCAAACCATCATATTATGATGATCATAACTATATAGTCTGCATCAAGTTTTACCAAATAAGGAAATAGGTTGAATGAAAGTGAAAAGATTTTTTAGGTACACATGTTTACCTCGGCGCTGTTCCATCCACATCCGGAAGAAATTAGCTTTACATTTACATTATGAGTTAGTCCAAAATAAGAAATCTGAAGCATAGCTCAACTGCCATTTGTATGAAGGTTTCAATCCTGGCTTGATTTGGTATTCGTGTTTTGTGGTTGCAAATTCTTCTTTCACTCCGGAAAACCAAAAATGGAATCCCAACAGACTAAAATAGAACATTCGTCTATTATCCCGTTTTAAAAAGTTAGTAAATCCTGTAAAACTACACAACATATTCCATATGCAACATCTTCCTTTAATAATAAAATCAATGAATCAGTAAACAATCGAGATAGTTAATCTTCAGTTTTATTTAATTAATTTCTTTCGAAAGACTGCTGCAGTAAATAAACGTAATATGACGACATCACATATTTGGATGAGGTTGTTGCATAACCCAGCCAAGTGTGGATGAGCTGGGAAGCAAGCAAATTTGGGAGAGATGGCGAAGAAAATACAAATTTGGACATCAGCCATCAACCCGTAAACCAAATGACCTCATACGCCGACGCTGCTAATTCCGGTTTTTGTGGCAGTAGATCGCTCCAAAACTCTAAACAATCTCATGCAGTCAGTTTTTAGGATATGAATGAATACGAATCATGGCCAATATGAATTTGTAGCTATGCCGGAAATGATTGCAAAATACACATGTTATCAATTTACTATTCTTTTAGCCAATAATATTTTCAATTTATTTATATCAAATATACCAAAAGTAGTTTGATAATTTCATAGAACATTTAGATAATTTAATTTGTCACTACAACTGCATCTGCCCTGATACTTTGAGCAATTCCAACTTTTTCTTTACGCTTTGCATTTTCCACGTCTTTGGAATATGGTCTAGATTGAAGTCCCAGTTTACGTTGGTTAGGATGGGCAATTTTTGAACCAATTGAAAAATTATTAGATCCATCCCATACACCAAATGCACTCCCGTTAACCAATTTGCTTTCTAGTAGATTTGCAGATACAGTTTCCGTAAGATTTCTAACAAATTGACGTTGTGATTTTCTAGGGGTATTTTGTTCTGAGGATTTTGGAGTTGTGTCTTTATAAGTAACCAATTGAGCGTGTTTTGATGATGTTGGAAATAAGCTGTAAACGGTCAATAGAGACTTGACTGTAATTACAGATGTGTGTACCCCTTCTTCATCAACAGGGAAACTAAAAATTAGCCCAAAATGCTGAGGGGATTGTGAAGGCAGTAACCTCAGTTGAAATTTGTGCTCGTAAACTTTCTTTTCAATTGTAAATCTTGCATGATATGGAAAAGAGTACCGCTTTGTGACATCAGAATCAAATCCATTCTTGGAACAAATAGGTAACAACATGACTTCGTGTTCTTCTTGATCATCCCAGATTCCTTTTTGGGACAACATTTCGGCAGAAGATGAACCAGTGTCGATATTTTCCGCAGCTTGCTCTTCTTTTTTGACATCTCTGGATTTAATGGTAACTTGTCCGTGGCAGTCATTACCATCCAAGACTTTGACTGTGTTTTCAGGGAAGAGTTCAGTTACTGTTGATTGAAGTTGCTTTTGAAACTTTAATTTTGAATCAAAGTCAAAATCTGTCGTGGTCATTTCTGGCTCAATTAATTTGCTTTGTCTGCTATATCGACTAACTTGCTCTACTTTTACTCCCTTTCTCCAGCTCAGTTTAACGGCGATCACAGAAGTTTTGTTGCTTTTTTCGTCAGCATCTTCATCTCTAATCATCTCTTTCTCTTGCCACTTTTTGATATAATGTGGATAAGAAATGTTTGTCAGAGGATTGGAAAACTTGAGAGAGACCTTGTCTTCATAGCAGACGACTTTCTTTTCTAAAAGACCATTTGAGGGCTGGAAGTTTGCGAGTTTGTTCTGGAAAGTTTTTCCTGATAATTCTTTGGAGATTGACCTCACAACTTTTATCTCTTTCTCTCGGTAGGAGTTATTCTTCGACAGAGATTTTAAATTTCTTCGAGATTTTGTACCAGAGATGAGATCTTCTTGGACGTTGTCGACGGGAGACTCCCCGCAGTCTTTTCTGTCTTTTAAATTCGGCATGACTAGAAACGTTTCAAAATATTGTTTCCACCAAAACTGCTCTTTTTAAATGTAAAAGTTTTAACCAATTAGCTACTTTGCTAGTTGCTTCTTTCTCGAATGTTTTTACAATTCTGATCAATTTGTGCTCCAGTCCAACTATTTATATGCAAACCAAAAACGTAATGGGAATTCTAGTAGTTCCAACGTTTGTTAAATTGCTTTGTTTATGAATTGATGTGACTAACCAGTCTATCATACGAAAACGTTTTTATGTTTGTGTTGTTTTGTTAGCCAAGTAATTTTCTTCGCCGTATACCTTTCCATGTAAATGCTCAACGTTTTTCGTTCAAGTGCAACAAACTTAACCCACAGAGACTGAGAGTATATATGTACATGATATGACGCTGCATGCATTTTTTGCACGCTAACTGCAGAAAACAGTTACAACGTAATTCCATTATTACGATAACTTAATTTATCTGAAAACTTAAATTATATAAAATCGTATTATAGCAAATATATATCGAATATTAAAGTCAATTGATGTAAGTATATGTATGAATAGTTATGATTCATTATGCGGTATCGAGGATTAAGCTTGATAATAAGTGTAACTTTATTGTTGCAATATTTCGGACCAAACAGGTTCCTTCGTCAGGCAGACAAGTATTAGAAAGAATTCAATAGAATACATTTACATAATGAATGAAGTTATCATTGTCTTGATAAGTTGCTAAGATTTCGAAGATTTAAAAAAAAAAAACATGAACTGTATGAACTTTCCAACATAAAACAATTAAATTCATTTTTTTAACTAAGAAAATTTACAATGCTCATCTCAAAAAATTTTTTCCATAATTTAATAATTATACAATCTAGTGCATTTTTTTATATTATACTTGGAGTAATAATCAATAATATTAAAATTAATAGAAGTATAATATTATAAATTTTTGTAACCTAAAAGCAATTGTTTATAATCTCTTATGCCTATAAAGGAAGAAGGAAGCTGTCACTGAATAAACAAAGAAAGCTAATGAATGATGGATAATATTTCGAGAGAAATTGAAACATTTGTAGATCTGTTTTTCCCCAACAAAATAGTCTAGACTCTAGAGTCAAAAGTGCACGCAAGTTGATCTTGCGAGTCATTATAGATCAATACTTTAATCATTAAAGTTTAATGTTAAATAGCTTATTACATACAATTTGAAAACAATATCTGTAGACAGTGTATAATTTTGACGCTGTAAAATATATTGGCAACATTTATGGATGGAGATAAATAGAGCTAAAAGAAGACAGCTTTAACTATTTTTCCTTGCAAATGACCACTACTTGGGTAGTACACTAATTTGTGACGCTTTTTTGGTTGGTTCAATCCAAAAATGTAAAATGACAGGTGCGCAATCTTAAAACTATAGTTGGACACAATTACATAAAACATCAGACTAACTTGAACTTCAAAACGGCAGTTGATAAAATTCTTGAACTGGCAACTGGATTATTTCTTATTTTGTACTAATTATTATATCTTTCTTCGAGTATCTTAGTATTAGTCAACCCGCTAGTAAAAAAAAATAAGATTGTATTGCAGATAAAGAAGGAAAATACATTTGCACCTGGATGAATTAATTCCAGTTGCTTAAAAGAATGTCACTTAAATTGCTTAAGTAAGCAATGTTCTATATAACAAAAGTTTCATCATCTCATCCATGGACAGAGTGCAAAATTCCACTCTGTAACCCATTCCTAAGAATCTTTTTTTTACAATTGTTTCAATGTGATGCTTTATTTCAGTTCGTATTTATCATAGTTCAATTTGCGTGTAAAGCAGGAAGAAGAAGATATAATAGCAATAGGTTGTTGATTTAAACCGTAAAAATCTGCTTGGGCGATGCGATAACGTGTTGTGCAGTATAGAAAAATTCTTTAAGATGGATCTCAAAAAGGAATATTATTGTTAAGTAAGAAGTAACAAAGTTGGCCACTCAAATAACTAACTAACATAATGTTGTATCATCCTCTTCTTTGAAGAATCTTCATTCTAACAGTGAAGGTAGAGCCAAAGCTTCACCTTCTTTCATTGTCTGTAACAGAAAGGCTTAAAAGAGCAACGCTATTCAGCAAACAAGTTGAAGAATTCCTTTCTTCAGGCATCCACTATCTAAACCGTGTTAATACTTCATCACGACTTTGGTCCATTCCTTTGCTTTTCATTTATTTTCAGACATACCAAAAGACCCCTCAGCCAAAATCTAATGCTTGTTGTTGCCTCGTTTCTGTCCGCTCGTGTTTTTACCATTTATCTCTCTCACCTTCTTCCTTCAGAAGTGGTTGAAATACCTTCCCTTCCAGTCAACATTCGAAAGCCAAAGGGACGAGATGGAAGAAAATGTTGTTGCGTTATTATAAACCCATTTCATCCTAATTATTACAGCTCCCGACAAGCGTAATTTTCAGAAACACTTTAATACTATAACTATATTTTTGTGTAATTTAGAATTGAGACATGACGCCATGTGAATTGTGTTTACTTACTGACCCTCAAAGATTTACTGGAATGTGAGACCAAATTGTTTTTAAAGTGACAATTTGTCGTATCACGGTAGATCTGCAAATTTACATAGTGTGTGTGCTTAGAAAGGCAAGAAGGAATTTTTGTTAATAAGGTGTGAAATATTTGTGAAACTTGTGTCAACCAAATGACATGAGATTTGCTTAAAGAAGAAGTGTATGTAAAATATAATTAAAAAAGCCTATTACTTAATGGGATAAAGTATGCAACTCTTTCTCTTGGAGTACAAATTTGGTCTGGTGTGTGCATGTTTACCAATTATATTTTATTACTGTAACGAGTTAAATGCTTGTTAGAAAAGGATAGAAGAATCAATAAATTCCATTCCTAAATGGTGAGACCGGCTACTGTGCGGACAGTGAAAGATAAAATTAATACGGGCTAATTGGCCATTGGAAGTTTATTACGCATCGTAAATGACAGCTTCGCCTACATCCAAGTCATTAAACAGAACATTATCCCTTTACCTTTTCCAAACTAATTAATTAATAACATGGGCCGCTGGGGAGGACTGAGCAATTTCATTGACTTTCATTTTGAGAATGGAAATGTCTCAAAATCTTCCATCAATCTTTCCACAAAGTATCACAGACTGGATGATTCTGTTTTTGTTTTATGTCGGAATTGTGGTCACTCCCAAAAGGTAATAATATTTTATTTTCATTTTGTTTTCTTTAATATTCAATAGAATTTGTTTTCTTGTTATAATTCCGCATAATATTAACATTATTTCTGTTTTGAATGGTGTATATTTAGATGTTGTTTAAAAGGAATAGACCATAATCGCAAAGATTTTATTGATATAAATATACATACTCGCTGTTTGCCTTATTAGGCGAAAGCATTTATATTTATTATGTATCTCAAATTGGAAATGCATGCAGCATTTCTTGTTAAATATTTTTGTATAATTTTAATTTTAGAATAAAGTCAAAATATTTATAGAAAGACAAGTCATCAAGTGTAAGTAAAAGTAACATGAAACTTTGTTGAAACCCAAGATGACGACTGGTTCTCTCAGAAAAGTTGAATTTATCTACGTCAAAGTTGACATTAAATTGAAATTGTAGATTTCTTGAGCTAAAATTTGGAGATGTTGTCCGGATAAAAAATAATATTTAAAGGGATTAAGAGATAAAACAGAGTTGAACATTCCTGAATAGAGCGATAAAATATAGATAACGAAGACCATAGTGCATAATCTTCTTTAAAAATCTTCATTTGGTCATCTTTCTAAATATCACAATTGAAGAGTCTGTTGAGATCAGATTTTGTGAGTGGCACCCATATCATTCTTCTTTTTATATCGCTGATCAACATATTTCTGTCGAGCTGAAGACAACAATTCCTCTTGCTTTATGGCTTGGCTATGCCTGAGTTCATAAATTGTAAAAATGTATGTAATCCTAGTTGGGATTCTCATGTTTCTTTCCCGCAGACTTGTCTCTCCTTCTATAAAATCCACCTGTGTGGCTTTATACATTTCTTCACATAATCATATCACACCAATGAATTAAACTTGGAGTAATCTATGCTTCGAGGCTTTTAGACTTTTGTTACCCATACAAACTTGCATTATTTTTTATCAATAGTGAATGACTTGGCTCAAATAATATTTACGGGATCTGCAATTCAGCCCAATATTTGTAATAAGAAAATTCTCTTGCAATCTTTATTTCCCCTTTTGCATGCCTTCATTTTTCCTTTTTCTAAAATCTTAATTGCATTCAGTCGTTATTTATTATGTATTCATCCAAAAAAATTACAAACTATATGGACAAAACTCAATTTTGAAAAAAAAGAATTTGTCCTTTGGGAAAATTATTTTCTCTAACAAGCAAGATTTTGCTGTCAAAGTCAACAATATTTTTTAAGCATGATTATGTAGCGTAATGAAAAAGGATACTTGTACTCGGCTTACATTTTGTATAATTTCTTGAAAGAGGAGATATAGATATATTTTTTTCATAGAAAAGCCTTGATGTGGGTAACCACCTTGCTCATTAAAGTCAACTGATTTCATACCTGGTGTAATTTATGATCTCACTAACTACAGTAACTACTCGGGAAAAGTGGATGGCATATTATTACTTTCTATGATTTGCCTTCCTCTTACTATTTCTTGGAGTTGTATCCTGTTTCTTATCACAACAAATTCCAACGTATTATTATTTACAATCTCAAGTTCAACAAAGCTTTAAAATGAAGATTGAAAAGGCACATTCATTGATCTAATCTTCCGGTCCGCACGCTCCATCTTTTTATGTTATCTATATGTATATACTGTCTGAAATTTGAAATGCATGTTGTTCTGATATGACAAGTATGAGAACAACAATAATGCGCATTCAGAAACATCTTGATAAAAGAGATACTCGTGAAAGGTCTTGAAATTTGGATAAACATGATGGGTATGGTAGTATATATTTATATATGTTATGTGCAAGTACTTTAACTATTTGTTACACAATCCAACATGATGACAATGAACAATCACAATACTTCTAATGAACTCCCTTACTTCCAGTCAGTCTTTTCCCAAAAATAAGTGTTTTGTAAAGATAGAACTAATGGAATGCTTTCAAAGTTAGTAGTTGGGCCAGTAAGGTTCAGACTGAAAAGAATGGCATTATTATTAGATTAGTCTCGTCAACCAGACTCTGTAAGTATATCGTCAAAAAATCAGAAAGTAAAAAAGAATTAAAAGGCTCCGGTGGCGTGATGGGAGAATTTCCTCGAATATACTTAAATAGTGAAGAATACATTGTAATACAACTTATTTTTAAAGGGTAATGTGTGAATGGTTTTGACTATAATTGTAAGTCTCAAAGACTTTGAGTCACATCACATAAACATTTAGAGTAAAAGTCATGCAAAAGGTGGAATGAATTGAGGAATTTGTGAAAATAATAAATAAGTCAGTAAGTCTTGAATGAACACCTGGCTGGTTATTGTTTGACTGCAAGGGAATGGTCGTCTCTGCATATTTAGTTGAACTGTTAAGCCGTCTTTGACTTTGAAGAAATTCCCGATTCCTACTATTAACTGACCCGAGGAACTGCCGCTGGTCAGATTAAAATTCCTTTGAAAGTAATAAAATGTTAAATAACAAGCTTTTACTTTTCCGTCAAAATCGGGTAATACACGTTTATAAGTGGCTGCTATGTGCGTATTATGTGCATATATAAAACTATCGAGGCAACCTTTGTTTAATAAAACAAAAGTAAAAGATGTTGTATGTTTAAGAATGCAGCAAATTGCGCAAATAGCGTTTGCGGTTTATACTATGATCTCTTATGGTCAAGTTAATGGGGGTTTATTATTGAAATTACATTGTTGGTGGTCACTAAAAGTAATGTGAAAATGTACATTTGTGGGCGAATTATTGTGGTTCTTTCTGTGGTAGCAGAAAAGGTAACCAATTTATTGGTCCCAGTATTTTAATTTGCTGGTGACAAATGAAACGCGATACTGAATTTGATAAAAGCCGACATGATTTCATGATGGGTTGAGAATTTTTTCAAGCTGTTTACACTTTTTATACATATTATAGTTAATTCATTCTCTGTAATAAGATGCAAATGTACAAGATGTGTAATACATTCAATTGGTTGTAATACGACAATGACAAAAATTGATGAGATTGTTGGTGGTGTCTGGTTGTGTAGCTTTGTTAGATTATCTTGGAGATAGGGGTGTGTTTGTGCCGTTTTAAATATTTTCCATATGCATACTATATGTGGGAGTTGTACTATGCGAACAGTTTGGTTTGGAAGTATAAATCAAAACTTGAGTTGAAAAAGGCGAGGGTATTAAATATGCACCCAACCCTAACAATGCAAAATTTGTAAATCTTGTAAACATTTTTCTTGTCCAATATCTAACTGCAAACATAATAAAATGACACAAAATTGTTTTTTTTTTGGTTTTGAACCAAGTTTTATTTTTGTATGCATTTTTTTAACACAAAAACTAAATATTTAAAAACTTTCTTCGTTGAGAAGGCAGTACTATAATATATCTTAAATACCAATCTGACATTAGCATTGAGTGGTTGTAAAACTAGTCTGAATTCAACTGCACAAAGTCATTTGTCTTCTTTATATAATGATACGGACATCAAACTGTTCCAACATTCAAAGGAAGCAACTAAAATTTGCATTATTTTATTGAGCAAAGTCAGCTCTTGGCGAGAGTTGTTGTATTGCTTGCCCAGTCCACTACATATTGTTGAACTTTTTATTGTGCTTGGAGCAAAAACTATCAAGAAAACATATTTGACGGTTGTTCAATGCTCTCATTGGTATTGAACTCAAACTAAATAATCTGTATGTGCTGTGTTGCATTCCAATGATGCGTCTTGTAAAATTTCATACTGAACTTGAAATGACTTGAATTAGTAAAAGTATTGTTCAAAATTGACACTTGCTTCCTTTTCAACTAGCTTTCTTGATTTCCCTTGATTCTTAATTATTTTTTGTGTTATTTGGTATTAGAAGTTTGCATGTATATATAAATTATATCACACCATATCAAGTTCTTCAAGTAATTTTCTTTTGCTTCTGGTTCTACTCCTCTGTTTTAACACATCAAGTTTCTTATTAACGTATCAACGTTGTCGACGTTGCATTTCTTCAGTGCTAATGCATCTGCTACTGGTTACTCTTTGTTAGTTAGGTATACATAAACCTTTGTTTTATTCCTCTCCCTAGTTGTCCTCAGTTATTATAACGATGATGATGTCTTGTTAACTCGGATCACTGTTGTCTCAAGTCGTTGAAAGCAAAAAGAGTTTTGTGCTAAAAACTGTCGAATTTGTTGAAAAATAAAATTTGTGTCCAAATCTCCAAGAGCAAACGTGATTAAAAATGATTGTAGCTTTTTAAAAAGAGAAAAGAAACAAAAGTTTTGCTTTATGTCCATATTGTGGAATTTGTTGTTTTTTTTGCAAGTGACAGCAAGAGGTTAATTTGACCGAGGTGAGGCGACCTTTACCATTTTCACAAGTTTATAAAAATTTTCAATAGTTATAACAATTGATTGATAAGTCAAGAATTCTCGAATGCTCGACAATATGTGTGCATTGGAAAAATTCTGTTGATCATCATAAACAATAGTATACATCATTATTTTAAAAATACTATTGTCATAATAGTTTTAAGAATAAAACAAATGTTAAATGCACCGTTTGATAAGTGGACATTCGACATTC
The DNA here is from genome assembly GCA_034698145.1 of Proisotoma minuta. NCBI lineage: Eukaryota > Metazoa > Arthropoda > Collembola > Entomobryomorpha > Isotomidae > Proisotoma > Proisotoma minuta. The sequence goes on from JAQIXN010000860.1 coordinate 21,483, forward strand.
TTCATTGCATTTGACAAGTCAGCAGGTTTGTCCACTTGCTGAGAATATTGTAAACATAAAATTCAACATTGAATTTGTATCACTAGCAAATGAACATTTGGATTAAACTTCAACATACATAAATAGATTGTCACACAGCCAATAATGGTAAAATAACAAATGTAATAAAATATTCCCACAGTGGATTTTGATACAGTGGAAGTCGTGGTCGTGACTTGACTTTATCCCATGGGAAAAGAATTCATCCGCTAGAAAATAATCCGACTGGTTTCCACTTGATACAATTTCCTTCTCTTTCATACTATATAGCTATTTCTCAACAAACAAACAATGCTAATGGCTAGAGAGATAGAGAGGATGAGCTTAAGTTGAATAATTACCATTTTTTGTAATCAAGACTTTTTTATTTTTATTCTAGCAGAACGAACAAGGCAGAAAAATGGACACAGCAACAAATGAGACGACCAAGAGTGGAAGAAATTCCAAACATTTTTTTACTTGGTCAGCTTCCGCTGCCAACAACAGAATACAGAAAATGAGCAAAACTTTAGCAAACAATCTCATAACCAAATTACAAATGAAGATGGAGAAAGCTTCAATTCCTTTACACCAAAGTAGCGGAGAACTTGGAAGAATTGACAGTGATAATGTTTCCTGCTGTGGACCTCATGACCAAGATAACAATAATGGTCGTCCGGATGTTGTTAACGTGTCTGCAAAAAAAGTGAACTCTTGTTGTAAAAATACAGAGTCAAGTGAAGTTAAGCTAATAAACCAAATGGTGAAACAACTACAAGACATTGGAAGATATCATTATGACAATCGAATTCAAAGTGCTCGGATTGTTCAAAGTCATCCAAGCGTGTCACAAAGTCATTCTCAAGGGAGCGTCGCAAATCCAGATAAAATTATCCAAATTAACATTGAAAGTTACAATGCCTTTTCTACAGAGGAACTTTTAAGCTCCCAAACTGAAGAGGATGACAGGACAAGTGACAATTGTGTTGACGTTAATGTGAAAAGTGGAGAGATGGATGACAAAAAGAGTACACACGATAAAATTTTGAACATGGACATGCAGACCTCTGCTGACCTGTTTTATGACAGTGGGACTGGAAGTTTGTCTCTGTCATCTCCACTCGTCACAATTCGACCTGATGATACCAAAGGCAAATGCATACAACGGTAAGTTATTTCTTTTACCATAATATAAAATATACTATATATATGTCAAGTATATAGTTATCTATTATTCTTTCAACAACAAATCAAAGTGTAAGAAATGTAATTAAAAGTTTGTAACAATGAATGATGATGGTGTATCGCATCTCTTATTCTTTCTTAAAATGCATAGGAATCGTGCAGCCAAAGATGCAAGTCCTAATTTAAATTCCTCATCGCCATCCGTCAAAAGTCAGAAGCGTGGACACGACAATCGGAACAACAATAAAAAGTCTTTGTCAACAAGTAATAATGAAGGGATTGTGATCGTGAAGAACAATAATACAACATTTTGTGTACAAGACTCCAAAAACTCTACAAATTCAGGAGGCTCAATTATAGAGTCGACCGACGAAACGAGTTTACTGATTGAGAATAATACTAATACTAAGTCAACGAGCAAACGAGGACTGAAGAACGGCAGCGGTGGCAAGAATGTGGAAATATGTAACAATAAAAATTCATTGGCGACGATCAAAGGAGAGAGCCCTGTGGCCGCGTCTCCAAAGAGTCCTATGAGAAATTTGAAGTCTCTCATCTCACAAGCTTATCCGCCTACAAAACTAGCAGTCACGATTTTTGAGGAGGAAAGCGAGCTACGACATGCTCCCTGGTTTTTAGTTGGTTCTGGAATTTCCAGGTGAGATAAATAAATTTCATCCTCCTCAACTCATAGAATCCCATGACTTACAAGTCTCACTATACTTGGCATTGTTGCCTCCAAAAATCATCCCTTTCTGATAAATTACCGTTCTCTTCTCCATTTTTTACTTCCTTAACCAGCACATGCTATACCTTATCAATTCTGTATCCCTCTGGCTAGGATTTTCAAGTGGCTGTTAAAGTACTTGGTAGTCAAAAGTCGGACTTCACTTTCTCATATGAAAATGCACTTCATTAAAATACAATTTCAATGATTATTAAGTGTCTGTCATTGAATTGATTGGCATTTCGAATCTTCAAATCACATCTTTGATATTCTAACTTGCTGCTTTTCCAACATTGTTTGATTGCATGTTTATAAGTAATACATATTTATATTATGTAATACTTGTCCAAAAATATATACAAACAGACACTTGATCGACTAAATAAATATATTGATTCTTTTTGAAAAAAAAATATTTTGTTAGTGAAATCGAAATAATACGGCATCATTACCAACTACTTAATGATCTGTAATTTGTAACATTTTAGAGAAATAGTTTTGGAGGTTTTGAGGGATGAACCAATTGGATCATTTATTGTACGCGAGTCGACAACAAAACCAGGCTGTTTCGCCCTTTCCGTCCGAGTCCCTAAAGAGTATCAACCATGTGGAATGGCTCATTACTTGATACTCAAAACTAGTCGTGGTTATAAAATAAAGGTGAGGTTTCAATTCTTTAGTTTGTTAATTAAATGTTAGGTTATATAAAAACGAACAATAATGCAACAAATATATATATTCATATTAATCATATTATAAATATGTATGTATGTATATAATTTTCATATCGTTGTATAAAATGTGAGAATATGAGAAAGATCTTCAACAGATTTTGTACATACTTTGTAAAGTTTGTTGTGTGGTACGTTACTCATTTTCTAGAGGTATTTCAAGTGCCTGAGGAAATTTTTACATGGCTCACAAATCTCGGCATAAATATTTCAATTTGGAAAGGCATGAAAGACAAATTTGTTTAGGTATGTAGCACTCCTTTTAATGTCGAGAAAAAAATGAAGGTCGTCTTAAATCTTTGAACTCATATAATAAGCAACAAGAAATACATAATTCTGAAGGGGAGATTAAAGAAAGCAGGATGAACCAAGTATTTATTAAGGACAAACAATAGATGATCTTTAACAACAAATTTGATGATAGAGTAAAAGAGACCTGAAATTGAGCCAGCCTTTGAAAATTTAACGCCCCTCATCATTCTTAACACCAGAGACGAGTCATTTTAAAAACTTTTCCAATTCTCTTTCGTTCAAAAGGTGACCCTTTTCGACCGTGGCAAGTCACGATGAGAAGTGATTATATTTTGTTTTTAGTATCACACACAATATACATATATAATACCCTTATCATGTGTCATTTCGTGACGCAAATATGTAGCAAGCAGCCAAGCGTCTAAAATTTTATGACAATTTGATCTTGGTTAGTTGTAACTGAGATTGTAAAAGAGATATTCATTTTACGAGTGCATGCATAAAATCTAGAGATCGTGTTAAGAAAATTTGGTGTAAAGAAAATTATTGTTCAACATTTAAGGGTAAAGTACATAAATGATTTTCCATGAATTATAAAAGAATGTATGAGGGGGCGGATCAAGTTTAAGCCTTTGGTGAAATTATTTCCTCCTAGTCTCGAATATATTCACTTTAAATGTTAAACATTTTGTTGTTATATGCCTTAAAGAGATGATGGGCTGTCGGGTCATGGCTTTGCTTTGGGTGATTTTAAAAAAAAGTGAAATATGCAGCCAAAAAAATTGTGAGTTTATGCCTGATGTAATTACCATTCTCTTTTAAAACAAGTGGATTCGTGTGTTTGGTATATGAAGTTTAAGGTTATGGCATGAGGTGATAAATGACCATTTTTTTTTATTTGATGGCAGGGTTTCACAAAGGAATTTTGGAGTCTCAGCTCGCTAATTACTCACCATTCTGTAAGAAATTCAAATCAACCTCAAAAGTTATACCATAAATAAAATGATTTATTTTTTCGGTAGATCATGTCGGAGATGCTTCCTTGTCCCTTGTCTCTCCATTTGTACCTGCCCGAATCAGCCAAAAGGGTCAGCAGAGCAGATTCCAGCGACTTCATGGAAATGGAACCAGAAAAACTCATTATTGGCACTTTCACTGATTTTTAAATGCATCAACTATTGTGGTTTGAAAAACATGATTTTGATTGATTGTTGTAGAAGGACTAGTCTAATAATAATAATTTAACAAAATAAATAAATTATCTAACATTTTTTTCCTAAACTGACGTAGAAGATCCAATTAATATAATATGATGGGAAGCAATAATAAATGAAAACACAAAAATTATCTGTATTATTATATCTTCTTATTTTATTGTTTCACACATTCTTTAAACTACATTTTAATGAATAATCATCATTCAATAATATGGAATTTCAAACTAGCTCTGGCTCAGCAAAACAAAACTATTGTCTGCACACGCATTGTTTGTTGAATTTATTCTCTGGTTTTGATGTACTTGATGAGGTCTACTACTCGGCAAGAGTATCCAAATTCATTGTCATACCAAGTGACAAGTTTGACAAAGTTTGCGTTTAGCATGATTCCAGCTTCAGCATCAAAAATTGATGATCGGTTGTCACCAATAAAGTCGCTTGATACGACTTGATCTTGAGTGTATCCAAGAATTCCCTTCATTGATCCTTCGGATGCTTCCTTCACTTTGGCCTTAATTTCATCATAAGTTGTGCCTTTCCCAAGTCTACAAAGTGATCAAAACCAACCCGTGAACATAAATATTTCTATTTAATTAAATTATTAATAATTTGTTTTCTTTCTGACCTCACTGTCAAGTCGACAACGGAAACATCATGAACTGGGACGCGGAAAGCCATGCCTGTCAACTTCCCGTTCAAAGCTGGAATAACTTTCCCAACAGCTTTTGCAGCACCGGTGGATGCAGGGATGATATTTTGGGCAGCACCACGTCCATCACGCCACAACTATTACACAAAAATTGAATTGTTATTGTCTACCAATTCTCGTCAAATTGTTAAAAAAAAAGTATATACAATTACCTTTCCGGAAGGTCCATCAACAGTTTTTTGAGTAGCAGTGATGGCGTGGCATGTTGTCATCAATCCTTCAACAATTTCAAAATTGTCATGAATGACCTTGGCAAGAGGAGCCAAACAATTAGTTGTGCAAGATGCATTAGAGATGACTTTCATTGATGGGTCAAAAGTGCTCTCATTAACTCCCATAACAAACATGGGGGCATCTGCACTTGGGGCAGAAATGATGACACGCTTAGCTCCACCTTCCAAATGAGCCTATATGTAATTAAAAAAATGTATTGAGATTTTTTATTCGAAATTCAAACGCAATAAACCGTTATAACGCACATAACGAAGGGGTGAAACAATGTCCCTTCGATTCTGTCTGTCCGTCAAAAGAGGT